>JANJGN010000991.1:0-221610 GCA_026770705.1 Isurus oxyrinchus
TTTGCCTCTGTTTAACTCTATTTAAAACTGTTTGCCTCGGTTTAACACTGTTTCATTCTGTTTCATTCTGTTTACCTGTGTTTAACTCTGTTGAACTCTGTTTATCTCTGTTCAACTCTGTTTGCCTCTGTTTCAGTCTATTTAACTCTGTTTGCATCTGTTCAACTCTGTTTAACTCTGTTGAACTCTGTTTACTTCTGTTTGCCTCTGGTTAACTCTCTTTAACTCTGTTGGACTCTGTTTAATTCTGGTTAAGTCTGTTTGCCTCCGTTTAACTCTATTTAACTCTGCTTGCCTCTCTTTAACGCTGTTTAACTCGGTTTGCCTCTGTTTAACTCTGTCCCACTCAGTTTCCATCTGTTTCCCTCTGTTTAACTCTATTTAACTCTGTTGAACTCTGCTTGCCTATGTTTAACTCTGTTTAACTCTGTTCATCTCTCTTTACATCTGTTTAACTCTGTTTAACTCTGTTTGCCTCTGTTTAACTCTGTTTACCTCTTTATGCCTCTGTTCAACTCTGTTTAACTCTGTATGCCTCTGTTTAACTCTGGTTCACTCAGTTTCCATCTGTTTGCCTCTGTTTAACTCTGTTTAACTCTGTTGGACTCTGTTTAATTCTGGTTAAGTCTGTTTGCCTCTGTTTAACTCTATTTAACTCTGCTTGCCTTTCTTTAACGCTGTTTAACTCGGTTTGCCTCTGTTTAACTCTGGTTCACTCAGTTTCCATCTGTTTGCCTCTGTTTAACTCTGTTTAACTCTGTTGGACTCTGTTTAATTCTGGTTAAGTCTGTTTGTCTCTGTTTAACTCTATTTAACTCTGCTTGCCTCTCTTTAACGCTGTTTAACTCGGTTTGCCTCTGTTTAACTCTGTTTCACTCAGTTTCCATCTGTTTCCCTCTGTTTAACTCTATTTAACTCTGTTGAACTCTGCTTGCCTATGTTTAACTCCGTTTAACTCTGTTCATCTCTCTTTACCTCTGTTTAACTCTGTTTAAATCTGTTTAACTCTGTTTGACACTGTTTAACTCTGTTTAACTCTGTTTGCCTCTGTTCAACTCTATTTAACTCTGTTTGCCTCGGTTTAACTCTGTTTCACTCTGTTTACCTGTGTTTAACTCTGTTGAACTCTGTTTATCTCTGTTCAACTCTGTTTGCCTCTGTTTCAGTCTATTTAACTCTGTTTGCATCTGTTCAACTCTGTTTAACTCTGTATGCCCCTGTTTAACTCTGTTTTAACTCAGTTTCCATCTGTTTAACACTGTTTAACTCTGTTGAACTCTGTTTACTTCTGTTTAACCCCGTTTGCCTCTGTTTAACTCTATTTAACTCTGTTTGCCTCTGTTTAACGCTGTTTAACTCTGTTTGCCTCGGATTTACTCTATTTCACTCAGTTTCCATCTGTTTCCCTCTGTTTAACTCTATTTAACTCTGTTGAATTCTGCTTGCCTATATTTAACTCTGTTTAACTCTGTTCATCTCTCTTTACCTCTGTTTAACTCTGTTTAAATCTGCTTAACTCTGTTTGCCACTGTTTAACTCTATTTAACTCTGTTTGCCTCGGTTTAACTCTCTTTCACTCTGTTTACCTGTGTTTAACTCTGTTGAACTCTGTTTATCTCTTTCAAATCTGTTTGCCTCTGTTTAACGCTGTTTAATTCTGTTTGCCTCGGATTTACTCTATTTCACTCAGTTTCCATCTGTTTCCCTCTGTTTAACTCTGTTGAACTCCGCTTGCCAATGTTCAACTCTGTTTAACTCTGTTCGTCTCTCTTTACCTCTCTTTAACGCTGTTTAACTCGGTTTGCCTCTGTTTAACTCTGTTTCACTCAGTTTCCATCTGTTTCCCTCTGCTTAACTCTATTTAACTCTGTTGAACTATGCTTGCCTATGTTTATTTCTGTTTAACTCTGTTCATCTCTCTTTACCTCTGTTTAAATCTGTTTAACTCTGTTTGCCACTGTTTAACTCTGTTTAACTCTGTTTGCCTCTGTTTAACTCTATTTAAAACTGTTTGCCTCGGTTTAACACTGTTTCATTCTGTTTCATTCTGTGTACCTGTGTTTAACTCTGTTGAACTCTGTTTATCTCTGTTCAACTCTGTTTGCCTCTGTTTCAGTCTATTTAACTCTGTTTGCATCTGTTCAACTCTGTTTAACTCTGTTGAACTCTGTTTACTTCTGTTTGCCTCTGTTTATCTCTGTTTAACTCTGTTGGACTCTGTTTAATTCTGGTTAAGTCTGTTTGCCTCTGTTTAACTCTATTTAACTCTGCTTGCCTCTCTTTAACGCTGTTTAACTCGGTTTGCCTCTGTTTAACTCTGTTCCACTCAGTTTCCATCTGTTTCCCTCTGTTTAACTCTATTTAACTCTGTTGAACTCTGCTTGCCTATGTTTAACTCTGTTTAACTCTGTATACCTCTGTTTAACTCTGTTTCACTCTGTTTGCATCTGTTTAACTCTGTTTAACTCTGCCTCTGCTCAACTCTGTTTAACTCTGTATGCCTCTGTTTAACTCTGTTTCACTCAGTTTCCATCTGTTTGCCTGTGTTTAACTCTGTTTAACTCTGTTGGACTCTGTTTAATACTGTTTAACTCTGTTTGCCTCTGTTTAACTCTATTTAACTCTGCTTGCCTCTCTTTAAACTGTTCAAATCTGTTTGCCTCTGTTTAATTCTGTTTAACTCTGTTTGCCACTGTTTAACTCTATTTAACTCTGTTTGCCTCTGTTTAACGTTGTTTAAATTTGTTTGCCTCTGTTAACCTCTGCTAAACTCTGTATGCCTCTTTTAACTCTGTTGAACTCTGTTTGCCTCTGTTTCAATCTATTTAACTCCGTTTGCCACTGTTTAAAACTGTTTAACTCTGATTTCCTCTGTTTAACTCTGTTTAACTCTGTACGCCTCTGTTTAACTCTACTGAACACTGTTTGCCTCTGTTGAACTCTGTTTACCTCTTTTTGCCTCTGTTCAACTCTGTTTAACTCTGTATACCTCTGTTTAACTCTGGTTCACTCAGTTTCCATCTGTTTGCCTCTGTTTAACTCTGTTTAACTCTGTTGGACTCTGTTTAATTCTGGTTAAGTCTGTTTGCCTCTGTTTAACTCTATTTAACTCTGCTTGCCTCTCTTTAACGCTGTTTAACTCGGTTTGCCTCTGTTTAACTCTGTTTCACTCAGTTTCCATCTGTTTCCCTCTGTTCAACTCTATTTAACTCTGTTGAACTCTGCTTGCCTATGTTTAACTCTGTTTAACTCTGTTAGACCCTGTTTGCCCCTGTTTAACTCTGTGTGCCTCTGTTTAACGCTGTTTAACGCTGTTTGCCTCTGTTTAACTATTTTTAACTCTGCGTAACTCTGTTTACCTCTGTTTAACTCTGGTTAAATCTGGTTGCTTCTGTTCAACTCTGTTGAACTCTGTTTGCTTATGTTTAACTCTGTTTAGCTCTGTTCGCCTCTCTTTACCTCTGTTTAACTCTGTTTATCTCTGTTTTATTCTGTTTGCCTCTGTTTAACTCTGTTTAACTCTGTTTGCCTCTGTTCAACTCTGTTCAACTCTGTTTGCCTCGGTTTAACTATGTTTCAATCTGTTTCCCTCTGTTTGCCTCTGTTTAACTCTATTTAACTCTGCTTGCCTCTGTTTAACGCTGTTAAACTCTGTTTGCCTCTGTTTAACTCTATTCGACTCTGTTTGCCTCTGTTTAACGCTGTTAAACTCTGTTTGCCTCTGTTTAACTCTGTGTAACTCTGTTTGCCTCTGTTTAACTCTGGTTAACTCTGTTTGCCTCTGTTCAACTCTGTTTAACTCTGTTTGCTTATGTTTAACTCTGTTTAACTCTGTTCGCCTCTCTTTACCTCTGTTTAACTCTGTTTATCTCTGTTTATATCTGTTTGCCTCTGTTTAACTCTTTTTGCCTCGGTTTAACTCTGTTTCACTTAGTTTCCATCTGTTTACATGTGTTTAACTCTGTTGAACTCTGTTTATCTCTGTTCAACTCTGTTTGCTTCTGTTTAACTCTGTTTAACTCTGTATGCCTCTGTTTAACTCTGTTTAACTCTGTTTGCCTCTGTTTAACTCTATGTATCTCTGTTTGCCTCTGTTTAATTCTGTTGAACTCTGTTTGCCACTGTTTAACTCTATTAAACTTTGTTTGACTCCGCTTAACGCTGTTTAACTCTGTTTGCCTCTGTTTAACTCTCTTTAACTCTGTATGCCTCTTTTAACTCTGTTCAACTCTGTTTGCCTCTGTTTAAATCTTTTTAAACATCTTTGCCCCTGTTTAACTCTGTTTAGATCTGTTTGCCTCTGTCCATCTCTGTTTAAATCTGTTTGCCTCAGTTTAATTCTGTTTAACTCAGTTTGCCTCCATTTAACTCTATTTAACTCTGTTTGCCTCGGTTGAACTCCATTTAACTCTGTTTGCCTCTGTTTAACTCTGCTTAACTCTGTATACCTCTGTTTAACTCTGTTTCACTCTGTTTGCATCTGTTCAACTCTTTTTAACTCTGTTTGCCTCTGTTCAACTCTGTTTGCCTCTCTTTAACACTGTTTCACTCTGTTTGCCTCTGTTCAACTCTGTTCAACTCTGTTTAACTCTGTTTGCCTATGTTTAACTCTGTTTAACTCTGTTCGCCTCTCTTTACCTCTGTTTAACTCTGTTTAACTCTGTTTAACTCTGTTTACCTCTGTTCAGCTCTATTTAACTCTGTTTGCCTCGGTTTAACTCTGTTTCACTCTGTTACCCTCTGTTTACCTGTGTTTAAATCTGTTGAAATCTGTTTATCTCTGTTCAACTCTGTTTGCCTCTGTCTCAATCTATTTAACTCTGTTTTCCTCTGTTCAACTCTGTTTAACTCTGTATGCCTCTGTTTAACTCTGTTTAACTCTGTTAGCCCGTGTTTAACTCTGTTGAACTCTGTATGCCTCTGTTGTAACGCTGTTTAACTCTGTTTGCATCTGTTTATCTCTGTTTAACTCCCTATGCCTCTGTTTAACTCTGTTTAACTCTGTATGCCACTGTTTAACTCTGTTTCACTCTGTTTGCCCGTGTTTAACTCTGTTGAACTCAGTATGCCTCTGATTAACTCTATTGAACTGTCTTTGCCTCTGTCGAACTCTATTTAACTCTGTTTGCCTCTGTTTAACTCTGTTAAAACCTGTTTGCCTCTGTTTAACTCTATTTAACTCTGTTTGCCTCTGTGTAACGCTGTTTAACGCTGTTTGCCTCTGTTTAACTCTTTTTAACTCTGTGTAACTCTGTTTGCCTCTGTTTAACTCTGGTTAACTCTGCTTGCTTCTGCTCAACTCTGTTGAACTCTGTTTGCTTATGTTTAACTCTGTTTAAATCTGTTCGCCTCTCTTTACCTCTGTTTAACTCTGTTTATCTCTGTTTAACTCTGTTTGCCTCTGTTTAACTCTGTTTAACTCTGTTTGCCTCGGTTTAACTATGTTTCACTCTGTTTCCCTCGGTTTACCTCTGTTTAACTCTCTTGAACTCTGTTTAACTCTGTTCAACTCTGTTTCCATCTGTTTAACTCTGTTTAACTCTGTATGCATCTGTTTAACTCTGTTTAACTCTGTTTGCATCTGTTTAACTTTATTTAACTCTGTTTGCCTCTGTTTAATTCTGTTTAACTCTGTTTGCCACTGTTTAACTCTATTAAACTCTGTTTGACTGCGTTTAACGCTGTTTAACTCTGTTTGCATCTGTTTAACTCTCTTTAACTCTGTATGCCTCTTTTAACTCTGTTCAACTCTGTTTGCCTCTGTTTAAATCTGTTTCAACATGTTTGCCCCTGTTTAACTCTGTTTATATCTGTTTGCCTCTGTCCATTTCTGTTTAAATCTGTTTGCCTCCATTTAACTCTATTTAACTCTGTTTGAATCTGTTGAACTCCATTTAACTCTGTTTGCCTCTGTCTAACTCTGTTTAACTCTGTATACCTCTGTTTTACTCTGTTTCACTCTGTTTGCATCTGTTTAACTCTGTTTAACTATGTTTGCCTCTGTTCAAAACTGTTTAACTCTGTTTAACTCTGTTTGCCTCTGTTTATCTCTGTTTGCGTCTCTTTAACACTGTTTCCCTCTGTTTGCCTCTGTTCAACTCTGTTTAACTCTGTTTGCCTATGTTTAACTCTGTTTAACTCTGTTCGCCTCTCTTTGACTCTGTTTAACTCTGTTTAACTCTGTTTAACTCTTTTTACCTCTGTTCACCTCTGTTTAACTCTTTTTGCCTCGGTTTAACTCTGTTTCACTCTGTTACCCTCTGTTTACCTGTGTTTAAATCAGTTGAAATCTGTTTATCTCTGTTCAATTCTGTTTGCCTCTGTCTCAATCTATTGAACTCTGTTTGCCTCTGTTCAACTCTGTTTAACTCTGTATGCCTCTGTTTAACTCTGATTAACTCTGTTTGCCCGTGTTTAACTCTGTTGAACTCTGTATGCCTCTATTTAACGCTGTTTAAATCTGTTTGCATCTGTTTATCTCTGTTTAACTCTGTTTGCATCTGTTTATCTCTGCTGAACTCTGCATGCCTCTGTTTAACTCTGTTTAACTCTGTATGCCTCTGTTTAACTCTCTTTCCCTCTGTTTGCCCGTGTTTAACTCTGTTGAACTCAGTATGCCTCTGATTAACTCTATTGAACTCTCTTTGCCTGTCGAACTCTATTTAACTCTGTTTGCCTCTATTTAACTCTGTTAGACCCTGTTTGCCCCTGTTTAACTCTGTGTGCCTCTGTTTAACGCTGTTTAACGCTGTTTGCCTCTGTTTAACTATTTTTAACTCTGCGTAACTCTGTTTACCTCTGTTTAACTCTGGTTAAATCTGGTTGCTTCTGTTCAACTCTGTTGAACTCTGTTTGCTTATGTTTAACTCTGTTTAGCTCTGTTCGCCTCTCTTTACCTCTGTTTAACTCTGTTTATCTCTGTTTTATTCTGTTTGCCTCTGTTTAACTCTGTTTAACTCTGTTTGCCTCTGTTCAACTCTGTTCAACTCTGTTTGCCTCGGTTTAACTATGTTTCAATCTGTTTCCCTCTGTTTGCCTCTGTTTAACTCTATTTAACTCTGCTTGCCTCTGTTTAACGCTGTTAAACTCTGTTTGCCTCTGTTTAACTCTGTTTCACTCAGTTTCCATCTGTTTACCTCTGTTTAACTCTGATTAACTCTGTTGAACTCTGCTTGCCTATGTTTAACTCTGTTTAACTCTGTTCATCTCTCTTTACCTCTGTTTAACTCTGTTTAAATCTGGTTTAACTCCGTTTGCCTCTGTTTGACTCTGTTTAACTCTGTTTGCCTCTGTTCAACTCTGTTTAACTCTGTTTGCCTCGGTTTAACTCTGTTTCATTCTGTTTCCTTCTGTTTACCTGGGTTTAACTCTGTTGAACTCTGTTTATCTCTGTTCACCTCTGTTTGCCTCTGTTTCAATCTATTTAACTCTGTTTGCATCTGATCAACTCTGTTTAACTCTGTGTAACGCTGTTTGTCTCAGGTTTACTCTGTTTCACACAGTTTCCATCTGTTTCCCTCTGTTTAACTCTGTTTAACTCTGTTGAACTCTGCTTGCCTATGTTTAACTCTGTTTAACTCTGTTTTCCTCTGTTCAAATCTGTTTAACTCTGTATGCCTCTGTTTAATTCTGTTTAACTCTGTTTGCCACTGTTTAACTCTATTTAACACTGTTTGCCTCTGTTCAAATCTGTTTAACGCTGTATGCCTCCGTCTAACTCTGTTTCACTCTGTTTCCCTCTGTTTGCCTCTGTTTAACTCTGTTTAACTCTGTTGAACTCTGTTCATCTCTGTTGAACTCTGTCTGCCTCTGTTTCAATCTATTTAACTCTGTTTCCCTCTGTTTAATTCTGTTTAACTCTGTTTGTCACTGTTTAACTCTATTAAACTCTATTTGCCTCCGTTTAACCCTGTTTAACTCTGTTTGCCTCTGTTTAACACTCTTTAACTCTGTATGCCTCTTTTAACTCTGTTCAACTCTGTTTACCTCTCTTTAAATCTGTTTAAACATGTTTGCTCCTGTTTAACTCTGTTTAGATCTGTTTGCCTCTGTTCATCTCTGTTTAACTCTGTTTCCCTATGTTTAACTCTGTTTAACTCTGTTCGCCTCTCTTTGCCTCTGTTTAACTCAGTTTAACACTATTTGCCTATGTTTAACTCTGTTCGCCTCTCTTTGCCTCTGTTTAAATCTGTATAACTCTGTTTGCCTCTGTTTAATTCTGTTTCCCTCTGTTTACCTGGGTTTAAATCTGTTGAAATCACGTTATCTCTGTTCAACTCTGTTTGCCTCTGCCTCAATCTATTTAACTCTGTTTGCCTCTGTTCAACTCTGTTTAACTCTGTATGCCTCTGTTTAACTCTGTTTAACTCTGTTGAACTCTGTTTGCCTCTGTTTAACTCTGTTTAACTCTGTTGAACTCTGTTTGTCTCTGTTGAACTCTGTATGCCTCTGTTTAACGCTGTTTAACGCTGTTTGCATCTGTTTACCTCTGTTTAACTCTGTATGCTCTGTTTAACTCTGTTTAACTCTGTATGCCTCTCTTTAACTCTGTTTCACTCTGTTGAACTCTGTTTGTCTCTGTTGAACTCTGTTTGCCTCTGTTTAACTCTATTTAACTCTGTTTGCCTCTGTTTAACTCTGGTTAACTCTGTTTGCCTCTGTTCAACTCTGTTGAACTCTGTTTGCTTATGTTTAACTCTATTTAACTCTGTTTGCCTCTGTCTAACTCTGTTTAACTCTGTATACCTCTGTTTTACTCTGTTTAACTCTGTTTGCATGTGTTTAACTCTGTTTAACTCTGTTTGCCTCTGTTCAACTCTGTTTAACTGTTTAACTCTGTTTGCCTCTGTCTCAATCTATTTAACTCTGTTTTCCTCTGTTCAACTCTGTTTAACTCTGTATGCCTCTGTTTAACTCTGTTTAACTCTGTTTGCCCGTGTTTAACTCTGTTGAACTCTGTATGCCTCTGTTGTAACGCTGTTTAACTCTGTTTGCATCTGTTTATCTCTGTTTAACTCTGTATGCCTCTGTTTAATTCTGTTTAACTCTGTATGCCACTGTTTAACTCTGTTTCACTCTGTTTGCCCGTGTTTAACTCTGTTGAACTCAGTATGCCTCTGATTAACTCTATTGAACTGTCTTTGCCTCTGTCAAACTCTATTTAACTCTGTTTGCCTCTGTTTAACTCTGTTAAACTCTGTTTGCCTCTGTTTAACTCTATTTAACTCTGTTTGCCTCTGTGTAACGCTGTTTAACGCTGTTTGCCTCTGTTTAACTCTTTTTAACTCTGTGTAACTCTGTTTGCCTCTGTTTAACTCTGGTTAACTCTGTTTGCTTCTGCTCAACTCTGTTGAACTCTGTTTGCTTATGTTTAACTCTGTTTAAATCTGTTCGCCTCTCTTTACCTCTGTTTAACTCTGTTTTTCTCTGTTTAACTCTGTTTACCTCTGTTCAGCTCTGTTTAACTCTGTTTGCCTCGGTTTAAATCTGTTTCACTCTGTTACGCTCTGTTTACCTCTGTTTAAATCTGCTGAAATCTGTATATCTCGGTTCAACTCTGTTTACCTCTGTCTCAATCTATTTAACTCTGTTTGCCTCTGTTCAACTCTGTTTAACTCTGTATGCCTCTGTTTAACTCTGTTTGTCTCTGTTGAACTCTGTTTGATTCTGTTCATCTCTCTTTACCTGTATTTAACTCTGTTTAACTCTGTTTGCCTCTGTTCAACATGTTCAACTCTGTTTGCCTCAGTTTAACTCTGTTTCACTCTGTTTCCCTCTGTTTACCTGTGTTTAACTCTGTTGAACTCTGTTTATCTCTGTTCAACTCTGTTTGCATCTGTTTAACTCTGTTTAACTCTGTATGCCTCTGTTCAACTCTGTTTAACTCTGTTTGCTTATGTTTAACTCTGTTTAACTCTGTTCGCCTCTCTTTACCTCTGTTTAACTCTGTTTATTTCTGTTTAACTCTGTTTGCCTCTGTTTAACTCTTTTTGCCTCGGTTTAACTCTGTTTCACTTAGTTTCCATCTGTTTACATGTGTTTAACTCTGTTGAACTCTGTTTATCTCTGTTCAACTCTGTTTGCATCTGTTTAACTCTGTTTAACTCTGTATGCCTCTGTTTAACTCTGTTTAACTCTGTTTGCCTCTGTTTAACTCTATTTATCTCTGTTTGCCTCTGTTTAATTCTGTTTAACTCTGTTTGCTACTGTTTAACTCTATTAAACTCTGTTTGACTCCGCTTAACGCTGTTTAACTCTGTTTGCCTCTATTTAACTCTCTTTAACTCTGTATGCCTCTTTTAACTCTGTTCAACTCTGTTTGCCTCTGTTTAAATCTTTTTAAACATCTTTGCCCCTGTTTAACTCTGTTTAGATCTGTTTGCCTCTGTCCATCTCTGTTTAAATCTGTTTGCCTCAGTTTAATTCTGTTTAACTCAGTTTGCCTGCGTTTAACTCTATTTAACTCTGTTTGCCTCTGTTGAACTCCATTTAACTCTGTTTGCCTCTGTTTAACTCTGCTTAACTCTGTATACCTCTGTTTTACTCTGTTTCACTCTGTTTGCATCTGTTCAACTCTTTTTAACTCTGTTTGCCTCTGTTCAACTCTGTTTGCCTCTCTTTAACACTGTTTCACTCTGTTTGCCTCTGTTCAAATCTGTTCAACTCTGTTTAACTCTGTTTGCCTGTGTTTAACTCTGTTTAACTCTGTTCGCCTCTCTTTGCCTCTGTTTAACTCTGTTTAACTCTGTTTAACTCTGTTTACCTCTGTTCAGCTCTGTTTAACTCTGTTTGCCTCGGTTTAACTCTGTTCCACTCTGTTACCCTCTGTTTACCTGTGTTTAAATCTGTTGAAATCTGTTTATCTCTGTTCAACTCTGTTTGCCTCTGTCTCAATCTATTTAACTCTGTTTGCCTCTGTTCAACTCTGTTTAACTCTGTATGCCTCTGTTTAACTCTGTGTAACTCTGTTTGCCCGTGTTTAACTCTGTTGATCTCTGTATGCCTCTGTTGTAACGCTGTTGACATCTGTTTGCATCTGTTTATCTCTGTTTGACTCTGTATGCCTCTGTTTAACTCTGTTTAACTCTGTATGCCACTGTTTAACTCTGTTTCACTCTGTTTCACTCTGTTTGCCCGTGTTTAACTCTGTTGAACTCAGTATGCCTCTGATTAACTCTATTGAACTGTCTTTGCCTCTGTCGAACTCTATTTAACTCTGTTTGCCTCTGTTTAACTCTGTTAAACCCTGTTTGCCTCTGTTTAACTCTATTTAACTCTGTTTGCCTCTGTGTAACGCTGTTTAACGCTGTTTGCCTCTGTTTAACTCTTTTTAACTCTGTGTAATTCTGTTTGCCTCTGCTCAACTCTGTTGAACTCTGTTTGCTTATGTTTAACTCTGTTTAAATCTGTTCGCCTCTCTTTACCTCTGTTTAACTCTGTTTATCTCTGTTTAACTCTGTTTGCCTCTGTTTAACTCTGTTTGCCTCTGTTCAACACTGTTCAACTCTGTTTGCCTCGGTTTAACTATTTTTCACTCTGTTTCCCTCGGTTTACCTGTGTTTAACTCTGTTGAACTCTGTTTAACTCTGTTCAACTCTGTTTGCATCTGTTTAACTCTGTTTAACTCTGTATGCCTCTGTTTAACTCTGTTTAACTCTTTTTGCCTCTGTTTAATTCTGTTAAACTCTGTTTGCCACTGTTTAACTCTATTAAACTCTGTTTGACTGCGTTTAACGCTGTTTAACTCTGTTTGCATCTGTTTAACTCTCTTTAACTCTGTATGCCTCTTTTAACTCTGTTCAACTCTGTTTGCCTCTGTTTAAATCTGTTTAAACATGTTTGCCCCTGATTAACTCTGTTTATATCTGTTTGCCTCTGTCCATTTCTGTTTAAATCTGTTTGCCTCCATTTAACTCTATTTAACTCTGTTTGACTCTGTTGAACTCCATTTAACTCTGTTTGCCTCTGTCTAACTCTGTTTAACTCTGTATACCTCTGTTTTACTCGGTTTCACTCTGTTTGCATCTGTTTAACTCTGTTTAACTCTGTTTGCCTCTGTTCAACTCTGTTTAACTCTGTTTAACTCTGTTTGCCTCTGTTTATCTCTGTTTGCCTCTCTTTAACACTGTTTCACTCTGTTTGCCTCTGTTCAACTCTGTTTAACTCTGTTTGCCTATGTTTAACTCTGTTTACCTCTGTTCGCCTCTGTTTAACTCTTTTTGCCTCGGTTTAACTCTGTTTCACTCTGTTACCCTCTGTTTACCTGTGTTTAAATCAGTTGAAATCTGTTTATCTCTGTTCAATTCTGTTCGCCTCTGTCTCAATCTATTGAACTCTGTTTGCCTCCGTTCAACTCTGTTTAACTCTGTATGCCTCTGTTTAAGTCTGATTAACTCTGTTTGCCCGTGTTTAACTCTGTTGAACTCTGTATGCCTCTATTTAACGCTGTTTAAATCTGTTTGCATCTGTTTATCTCTGTTTAACTCTGTTTGCATCTGTTTATCTCTGCTGAACTCTGCATGCCTCTGTTTAACTCTGTTTAACTCTGTATGCCTCTGTTTAACTCTCTTTCCCTCTGTTTGCCCGTGTTTAACTCTGTTGAACTCAGTATGCCTCTGATTAACTATATTGAACTCTGTTTGCCTCTGTCGAACTCTAATTAACTCTGTTTGCCTCTGTTTAACTCTGTTAGACCCTGTTTGCCTCTGTTTAACTCTGTGTGCCTCTGTTTAACGCTGTTTAACGCTGTTTGCCTCTGTTTAACTATTTTTAACTCTGTGTAACTCTGTTTGCCTCTGCTTAAATCTGGTTAAATCTGGTTGCTTCTGTTCAACTCTGTTGAACTCTGTTTGCTTATGTTTAACTCTGTTTAACTCTGTTCGCCTCTCTTTATCTCTGCTTAACTCTGTTTGTCTCTGTTTAATTCTGTTTGCCTCTGTTTAACTCTGTTTAACTCTGTTTGCCTCTGTTTATCTCTGTTTGCCTCTCTTTAACACTGTTTCACTCTGTTTGCCTCTGTTCAACTCTGTTTAACTCTGTTTGCCTATGTTTAACTCTGTTTACCTCTGTTCGCCTCTGTTTAACTCTTTTTGCCTCGGTTTAACTCTGTTTCACTCTGTTACCCTCTGTTTACCTGTGTTTAAATCAGTTGAAATCTGTTTATCTCTGTTCAATTCTGTTCGCCTCTGTCTCAATCTATTGAACTCTGTTTGCCTCCGTTCAACTCTGTTTAACTCTGTATGCCTCTGTTTAACTCTGATTAACTCTGTTTGCCCGTGTTTAACTCTGTTGAACTCTGTATGCCTCTATTTAACGCTGTTTAAATCTGTTTGCATCTGTTTATCTCTGTTTAACTCTGTTTGCATCTGTTTATCTCTGCTTAACTCTGCATGCCTCTGTTTAACTCTGTTTAACTCTGTATGCCTCTGTTTAACTCTCTTTCCCTCTGTTTGCCCGTGTTTAACTCTGTTGAACTCAGTATGCCTCTGATTAACTATATTGAACTCTGTTTGCCTCTGTCGAACTCTATTTAACTCTGTTTGCCTCTGTTTAAATCTGTTAGACCCTGTTTGCCTCTGTTTAACTCTGTGTGCCTCTGTTTAACGCTGTTTAACGCTGTTTGCCTCTGTTTAACTATTTTTAACTCTGTGTAACTCTGTTTGCCTCTGCTTAACTCTGATTAAATCTGGTTGCTTCTGTTCAACTCTGTTGAACTCTGTTTGCTTAAGTTTAACTCTGTTTAACTCTGTTCGCCTCTCTTTATCTCTGCTTAACTCTGTTTATCTCTGTTTAATTCTGTTTGCCTCTGTTTAACTCTGTTTAACTCTGTTTGCCTCTGTTCAACTCTGTTCAACTCTGTTTGCCTCGGTTTAACTATGTTTCACTCTGTTTCCCTCTGTGCACCTGTGTTTAACTCTGTTGAACTCTGTTTATCACTGTTCAACTCTGTTTGCATCTGTTTAACTCTGTTTAACTCTGTATGCATCTGTTTAACTTTGTTTGACTCTGTTTGCCTCTGTTTAACTCCATTCAACTCTGTTTGCCTCTGTTTCATTCTGTTTAACTCTGTTTGCCACTGTTTAACTCTGTTAAACTCTGTTTGACTGCGTTTAACGCTGTTTAACTCTGTTTGCATCTGTTTAACTCTCTTTAAATCTGTATGCCTCTTTTAACTCTGTTCAACTCTGTTTGCCTCTGTTTAAATCTGTTTAAACATGTTTGCCCCTGTTTAACTCTGTTTATATCTGTTTGCCTCTGTCCATTTCTGTTTAAATCTGTTTGCCTCCATTTAACTCTGTTTCACTCTGTTTGACTCTGTTGAACTCCATTTAACTCTGTTTGCCTCTGTCTAACTCTGTTTAACTCTGTATACCTCTGTTTTACTCTGTTTCACTCTGTTTGCATCTGTTTAACTCTGTTTAACTCTGTTTGCCTGTGTTCAACTCTGTTTAACTCTGTTTAACTCTGTTTGCATCTGTTTATCTCTGTTTGCCTCTCTTTAACACTGCTTCCCTCTGTTTGCCTCTGTTCAACTCTGTTTAACTCTGTTTGCCTATGTTTAACTCTGTTTAACTCTGTTCGCCTCTCTTTGCCTCTGTTTAACTCTGTTTAACTCTGTTTAACTCTGTTTACCTTTGTTCACCTCTGTTTAACTCTTTTTGCCTCGGTTTAACTCTGTTTCACTCTGTTACCCTCTGTTTACCTGTGTTTAAATCAGTTGAAATCTGTTTATCTCTGTTCAATTCTGTTTGCCTCTGTCTCAATCTATTGAACTCTGTTTGCCTCTGTTCAACTCTGTTTAACTCTGTATGCCTCTGTTTAACTCTGATTAACTCTGTTTGCCCGTGTTTAACTCTGTTGAACTCTGTATGCCTCTATTTAACGCTGTTTAAATCTGTTTGCATCTGTTTATCTCTGTTTAACTCTGTTTGCATCTGTTTATCTCTGCTTAACTCTGCATGCCTCTGTTTAACTCTGTTTAACTCTGTATGCCTCTGTTTAACTCTCTTTCCCTCTGTTTGCCCGTGTTTAGCTCTGTTGAACTCAGTATGCCTCTGATTAACTCTATTGCACTCTGTTTGCCTCTGTCGAACTCTATTTAACTCTGTTTGCCTCTGTTTAACTCTGTTAGACCCTGTTTGCCTCTGTTTAACTCTGTGTGCCTCTGTTTAACGCTGTTTAACGCTGTTTGCCTCTGTTTAACTATTTTTAACTCTGTGTAACTCTGTTTGCCTCTGTTTAACTCTGGTTAAATCTGGTTGCTTCTGTTCAACTCTGTTGAACTCTGTTTGCTTATGTTTCACTCTGTTTAACTCTGTTCGCCTCTCTTTACCTCTGTTTAACGCTGTTTATATCTGTTTAATTCTGTTTGCCTCTGTTTAACTCTGTTTAACTCTGTTTGCCTCTGTTCAACTCTGTTCAACTCTGTTTGCCTCGGTTTAACTATGTTTCACTCTGTTTCCCTCTGTTCACCTGTGTTTAACTCTGTTGAACTCTGTTTATCACTGTTCATATCTGTTTGCATCTGTTTAACTCTGTTTAACTCTGTATGCCTCTGTTTAACTCTGTTTGACTCTGTTTGCCTCTGTTTAACTCTATTTAACTCTGTTTGACTGCGTTTAACGCTGTTTAACTCTGTTTGCATCTGTTTAACTCTGTTTAACTCTGTTTGCCTCTGTTCAACTCTGTTTAACTCTGTTTAACTCTGTTTGCCTCTGTTTATCTCTGTTTGCCTCTCTTTAACACTGTCTCACTCTGTTTGCCTCTGTTCAACTCTGTTTAACTCTGTTTGCCTATGTTTAACTCTGTTTAACTCTGTTCGCCTCTCTTTGCCTCTGTTTAAATCTGTTTAACTCTGTTTAACTCTGTTTACCTCTGTTCACCTCTGTTTAACTCTTTTTGCCTCGGTTTAACTCTGTTTCACTCTGTTACCCTCTGTTTACCTGTGTTTAAATCAGTTGAAATCTGTTTATCTCTGTTCAATTCTGTTCGCCTCTGTCTCAATCTATTGAACTCTGTTTGCCTCTGTTCAACTCTGTTTAACTCTGTATGCCTCTGTTTAACTCTGATTAACTCTGTTTGCCCGTGTTTAACTCTGCTGAACTCTGTATGCCTGTATTTAACGCTGTTTAAATCTGTTTGCATCTGTTTATCTCTGTTTAACTCTGTTTGCATCTGTTTATCTCTGCTTAACTCTGCATGCCTCTGTTTAACTCTGTTTAACTCTGTATGCCTCTGTTTAACTCTCTTTCCCTCTGTTTGCCCGTGTTTAACTCTGTTGAACTCAGTATGCCTCTGATTAACTCTATTGAACTCTGTTTGCCTCTGTCGAACTCTATTTAACTCTGTTTGCCTCTGTTTAACTCTGTTAGACCCTGTTTGCCTCTGTTTAACTCTGTGTGCCTCTGTTTAACGCTGTTTAACGCTGTTTGCCTCTGTTTAACTATTTTTAACTCTGTGTAACTCTGTTTGCCTCTGTTTAACTCTGTTTAACTCTGTATGCATCTGTTTAACTTTGTTTGACTCTGTTTGCCTCTGTTTAACTCCTTTCAACTCTGTTTGCCTCTGTTTCATTCTGTTTAACTCTGTTTGCCACTGTTTAACTCTATTAAACTCTGTTTGACTGCGTTTAACGCTGTTTAACTCTGTTTGCATCTGTTTAACTCTCTTTAACTCTGTATGCCTCTTTTAACTCTGTTCAACTCTGTTTGCCTCTGTTTAAATCTGTTTAAACATGTTTGCCCCTGTTTAACTCTGTTTATATCTGTTTGCCTCTGTCCATTTCTGTTTAAATCTGTTTGCCTCCATTTAACTCTGTTTCACTCTGTTTGCCTCTGTCTAACTCTGTTTAACTCTGTATACCTCTGTTTTACTCTGTTTCACTCTGTTTGCATCTGTTTAACTCTGTTTAACTCTGTTTGCCTGTGTTCAACTCTGTTTAACTCTGTTTAACTCTGTTTGCATCTGTTTATCTCTGTTTGCCTCTCTTTAACACTGTTTCCCTCTGTTTGCCTCTGTTCAACTCTGTTTAACTCTGTTTGCCTATGTTTAACTCTGTTTAACTCTGTTCGCCTCTCTTTGCCTCTGTTTAACTCTGTTTAACTCTGTTTAACTCTGTTTACCTCTGTTCACCTCTGTTTAACTCTTTTTGCCTCGGTTTAACTCTGTTTCACTCTGTTACCCTCTGTTTACCTGTGTTTAAATCAGTTGAAATCTGTTTATCTCTGTTCAATTCTGTTTGCCTCTGTCTCAATCTATTGAACTCTGTTTGCCTCTGTTCAACTCTGTTTAACTCTGTATGCCTCTGTTTAACTCTGATTAACTCTGTTTGCCCGTGTTTAACTCTGTTGAACTCTGTATGCCTCTATTTAACGCTGTTTAAATCTGTTTGCATCTGTTTATCTCTGTTTAACTCTGTTTGCATCTGTTTATCTCTGCTTAACTCTGCATGCCTCTGTTTAACTCTGTTTAACTCTGTATGCCTCTGTTTAACTCTCTTTCCCTCTGTTTGCCCGTGTTTAACTCTGTTGAACTCAGTATGCCTCTGATTAACTATATTGAACTCTGTTTGCCTCTGTCGAACTCTATTTAACTCTGTTTGCCTCTGTTTAAATCTGTTAGACCCTGTTTGCCTCTGTTTAACTCTGTGTGCCTCTGTTTAACGCTGTTTAACGCTGTTTGCCTCTGTTTAACTATTTTTAACTCTGTGTAACTCTGTTTGCCTCTGCTTAACTCTGATTAAATCTGGTTGCTTCTGTTCAACTCTGTTGAACTCTGTTTGCTTAAGTTTAACTCTGTTTAACTCTGTTCGCCTCTCTTTATCTCTGCTTAACTCTGTTTATCTCTGTTTAATTCTGTTTGCCTCTGTTTTAACTCTGTTTAACTCTGTTTGCCTCTGTTCAACTCTGTTCAACTCTGTTTGCCTCGGTTTAACTATGTTTCACTCTGTTTCCCTCTGTGCACCTGTGTTTAACTCTGTTGAACTCTGTTTATCACTGTTCAACTCTGTTTGCATCTGTTTAACTCTGTTTAACTCTGTATGCATCTGTTTAACTTTGTTTGACTCTGTTTGCCTCTGTTTAACTCCATTCAACTCTGTTTGCCTCTGTTTCATTCTGTTTAACTCTGTTTGCCACTGTTTAACTCTGTTAAACTCTGTTTGACTGCGTTTAACGCTGTTTAACTCTGTTTGCATCTGTTTAACTCTCTTTAAATCTGTATGCCTCTTTTAACTCTGTTCAACTCTGTTTGCCTCTGTTTAAATCTGTTTAAACATGTTTGCCCCTGTTTAACTCTGTTTATATCTGTTTGCCTCTGTCCATTTCTGTTTAAATCTGTTTGCCTCCATTTAACTCTGTTTCACTCTGTTTGACTCTGTTGAACTCCATTTAACTCTGTTTGCCTCTGTCTAACTCTGTTTAACTCTGTATACCTCTGTTTTACTCTGTTTCACTCTGTTTGCATCTGTTTAACTCTGTTTAACTCTGTTTGCCTCTGTTCAACTCTGTTTAACTCTGTTTAACTCTGTTTGCATCTGTTTATCTCTGTTTGCCTCTCTTTAACACTGCTTCCCTCTGTTTGCCTCTGTTCAACTCTGTTTAACTCTGTTTGCCTATGTTTAACTCTGTTTAACTCTGTTCGCCTCTCTTTGCCTCTGTTTAACTCTGTTTAACTCTGTTTAACTCTGTTTACCTTTGTTCACCTCTGTTTAACTCTTTTTGCCTCGGTTTAACTCTGTTTCACTCTGTTACCCTCTGTTTACCTGTGTTTAAATCAGTTGAAATCTGTTTATCTCTGTTCAATTCTGTTTGCCTCTGTCTCAATCTATTGAACTCTGTTTGCCTCTGTTCAACTCTGTTTAACTCTGTATGCCTCTGTTTAACTCTGATTAACTCTGTTTGCCCGTGTTTAACTCTGTTGAACTCTGTATGCCTCTATTTAACGCTGTTTAAATCTGTTTGCATCTGTTTATCTCTGTTTAACTCTGTTTGCATCTGTTTATCTCTGCTTAACTCTGCATGCCTCTGTTTAACTCTGTTTAACTCTGTATGCCTCTGTTTAACTCTCTTTCCCTCTGTTTGCCCGTGTTTAGCTCTGTTGAACTCAGTATGCCTCTGATTAACTCTATTGCACTCTGTTTGCCTCTGTCGAACTCTATTTAACTCTGTTTGCCTCTGTTTAACTCTGTTAGACCCTGTTTGCCTCTGTTTAACTCTGTGTGCCTCTGTTTAACGCTGTTTAACGCTGTTTGCCTCTGTTTAACTATTTTTAACTCTGTGTAACTCTGTTTGCCTCTGTTTAACTCTGGTTAAATCTGGTTGCTTCTGTTCAACTCTGTTGAACTCTGTTTGCTTATGTTTAACTCTGTTTAACTCTGTTCGCCTCTCTTTATCTCTGCTTAACTCTGTTTATCTCTGTTTAATTCTGTTTGCCTCTGTTTAACTCTTTTTAACTCTGTTTGCCTCTGTTCAACTCTGTTTGCCTCGGTTTAACTATGTTTCACTCTGTTTCCCTCTGTTCACCTGTGTTCAAGTCTGTTGAACTCTGTTTATCACTGTTCAACTCTGTTTGCATCTGTTTAACTCTGTTTAACTCTGTATGCATCTGTTTAACTTTGTTTGACTCTGTTTGCCTCTGTTTAACTCCATTCAACTCTGTTTGCCTCTGTTTAATTCTGTTTAACTCTGTTTGCCACTGTTTAACTCTATTAAACTATGTTTGACTGCGTTTAACGCTGTTTAACTCTGTTTGCATCTGTTTAACTCTCTTTAACTCTGTATGCCTCTTTTAACTCTGATCAACTCTGTTTGGCTCTGTTTAAATCTGTTTAAACATGTTTGCCCCTGTTTAACTCTGTTTAGATCTGTTTGCCTCTGTCCATCTCTGTTTAAATCTGTTTGCCTCAGTTTAATTCTGTTTAACTCAGTTTGCCTCCATTTAACTCTATTTAACTCTGTTTGCCTCTGTTGAACTCCATTTAACTCTGTTTGCCTCTGTTTAACTCTGCTTAACTCTGTATACCTCTGTTTTACTCTGTTTCACTCTGTTTGCATCTGTTCAACTCTTTTTAACTCTGTTTGCCTCTGTTCAACTCTGTTTGCCTCTCTTTAACACTGTTTCACTCTGTTTGCCTCTGTTCAACTCTGTTCAACTCTGTTTAACTCTGTTTGCTGTGTTTAACTCTGTTTAGCTCTGTTCGCCTCTCTTTGCCTCTGTTTAACTCTGTTTAACTCTGTTTAACTCTGTTTACCTCTGTTCAGCTCTGTTTAACTCTGTTTGCCTCGGTTTAATTCTGTTCCACTCTGTTACCCTCTGTTTACCAGTGTTTAAATCTGTTGAAATCTGTTTATCTCTGTTCAACTCTGTTTGCCACTGTCTCAATCTATTTAACTCTGTTTGCCTCTGCTCAACTCTGTTTAACTCTGTATGCCTCTGTTTAACTCTGTGTAACTCTGTTTGCCCGTGTTTAACTCTGTTGAACTCTGTATGCATCTGTTGTAACGCTGTTTAACTCTGTATGCCACTGTTTAACTCTGTTTCACTCTGTTTGCCTCTGTTTATCTCTGTTTGCCTCTCTTTAACACTGTTTCACTCTGTTTGCCTCTGTTCAACTCTGTTAAACCCTGTTTGCCTCTGTTTAACTCTATTTAACTCTGTTTGCCTCTGTGTAACGCTGTTTAACGCTGTTTGCCTCTGTTTAACTCTTTTTAACTCTGTGTAACTCTGTTTGCCTCTGTTTAACTCTGGTTAACTCTGTTTGCTTCTGCTCAACTCTGTTGAACTCTGTTTGCTTATGTTTAACTCTGTTTAAATCTGTTCGCCTCTCTTTACCTCTGTTTAACTCTGTTTATCTCCGTTTAACTCTGTTTGCCTCTGTTTAACTCTGTTTAACTCTATTCAACTCTGTTCAACTCTGTTTCCCTCGGTTTAACTATTTTTCACTCTGTTTCCCTCTGTTCACCTGTGTTTAACTCTGTTGAACTCTGTTTATCACTGTTCAACTCTGTTTGCATCTGTTTAACTCTGTTTCACTCTGTATGCCTCTGTTTAACTCTGTTTAATTCCGTTTGCCTCTGTTTAACTCTATTTAACTCTGTTTGCCTCTGTTTAATTCTGTTTAACTCTGTTTGCCACTGTTTAACTCTATTAAACTCTGTTTGACTGCGTTTAACGCTGTTTAACTCTGTTTGCATCTGTTTAACTCTCTTTAACTCTGTATGCCTCTTTTAAATCTGTTCAACTCTGTTTGCCTCTGTTTAAATCTGTTTAAACATGTTTGCCCCTGTTTAACTCTGTTTATATCTGTTTGCCTCTGTCCATTTCTGTTTAAATCTGTTTGCCTCCATTTAACTCTATTTAACTCTGTTTGACTCTGTTGAACTCCATTTAACTCTGTTTGCCTCTGTCTAACTCTGTTTAACTCTGTATACCTCTGTTTTACTCAGTTTCACTCTGTTTGCATCTGTTTAACTCTGTTTGCCTCTGTTCAACTCTGTTTAACTCTGTTTAACTCTGTTTGCCTCTGTTTATCTCTGTTTGCCTCTCTTTAACACTGTTTCACTCTGTTTGCCTCTGTTCAACTCTGTTTAACTCTGTTTGCCTATGTTTAACTCTGTTTAACTCTGTTCGCCTCTCTTTGCCTCTGTTTAAATCTGTTTAACTCTGTTTAACTCTGTTTACCTCTGTTCACCTCTGTTTAACTCTTTTTGCCTCGGTTTAACTCTGCTTCGCTCTGTTACCCTCTGTTTACCTGTGTTTAAATCAGTTGAAATCTGTTTATCTCTGTTCAATTCTGTTCGCCTCTGTCTCAATCTATTGAACTCTGTTTGCCTCTGTTCAACTCTGTTTAACTCTGTATGCCTCTGTTTAGCTCTGATTAACTCTGTTTGCCCGTGTTTAACTCTGTTGAACTCTGTATGCCTCTATTTAACGCTGTTTAAATCTGTTTGCATCTGTTTATCTCTGTTTAACTCTGTTTGCATCTGTTTATCTCTGTTTAACTCTGCATGCCTCTGTTTAACTCTGGTTAACTCTGTATGCCTCTGATTAACTCTAGTGAACTCTGTTTGCCTCTGTCGAACTCTATTTAACTCTGTTTGCCTCTGTTTAACTCTGTTAGACCCTGTTTGCCTCTGTTTAACTCTGTGTGCCTCTGTTTAACGCTGTTTAACGCTGTTTGCCTCTGTTTAACTATTTTTATCTCTGTTTAATTCTGTTTGCCTCTGTTTAACTCTGTTTAACTCTGTTTGCCTCTGTTCAACTCTGTTTGCCTCTGTTTAACTATGTTTCACTCTGTTTCCCTCTGTTCACCTGTGTTTAACTCTGTATAACTCTGTTTATCACTGTTCAACTCTGTTTGCATCTGTTTAACTCTGTTTAACTCTGTATGCATCTGTTTAACTTTGTTTGACTCTGTTTGCCTCTGTTTAACTCCATTCAACTCTGTTTGCCTCTGTTTAACTCTGTTTGCCACTGTTTAACTCTATTAAACTATGTTTGACTGCTTTTAACGCTGTTTAACTCTGTTTGCATCTGTTTAACTCTCTTTAACTCTGTATGCCTCTTTTAACTCTGATCAACTCTGTTTGCCTCTGTTTAAATCTGTTTAAAAATGTTTGCCCCTGTTTAACTCTGTTTATATCTGTTTGCCTCTGTCCATCTCTGTTTAAATCTGTTTGCCTCAGTTTAATTCTGTTTAACTCAGTTTACCTCCATTTAACTCTATTTAACTCTGTTTGCCTCTGTTTAACTCCATTTAACTCTGTTTGCCTCAGTTTAACTCTGTTTAACTCTGTTTAACTCTGTATACCTCTGTTTTACTCTGTTTCACTCTGTTTGCATCTGTTTAACTCTGTTTACCTCTGTTTGCCTCTGTTCAACTCTGTTTAACTCTGTTTAACTCTGTTTGCCTCTGTTTACCTCTGTTTGCCTCTCTTTAACATTGTTTCACTCTGTTTGCCTCTGTTTAACTCTCTTTGCCTCTGTTCAACTCTGTTCAACTCTGTTTAACTCTGTTTGCCTATGTTTAACACGGTTTAAATCTGTCCGCCTCTCTTTGCCTCTGTTTCACTCTGTTTAACTCTGTTGAACTCTGTTTATCTCTGTTCAACTCTGTTTGCATCTGTTTAACTCTGTTTAACTCTGTATGCCTCTGTTTAACTCTGTTTAACTCTGTTTGCCTCTGTTTAACTCTATTTATCTCTGTTTGCCTCTGTTTAATTCTGTTTAACTCTGTTTGCTACTGTTTAACTCTATTAAACTCTGTTTGACTCAGCTTAACGCTGTTTAACTCTGTTTGCCGCTATTTAACTCTCTTTAACTCTGTATGCCTCTTTTAACTCTGTTCAACTCTGTTTGCCTCTGTTTAAATCTTTTTAAACATCTTTGCCCCTGTTTAACTCTGTTTAGATCTGTTTGCCTCTGTCCATCTCTGTTTAAATCTGTTTGCCTCAGTTTAATTCTGTTTAACTCAGTTTGCCTGCATTTAACTCTATTTAACTCTGTTTGCCTCTGTTGAACTCCATTTAACTCTGTTTGCCTCTGTTTAACTCTGCTTAACTCTGTATACCTCTGTTTTACTCTGTTTCACTCTGTTTGCATCTGTTTGCCTCTTTTTAACTCTGTTTGCCTCTGTTCAACTCTGTTTGCCTCTCTTTAACACTGTTTCACACTGTTTGCCTCTGTTCAACTCTGTTCAACTCTGTTTAACTCTGTTTGCCTGTGTTTAACTCTGTTTAACTCTGTTCGCCTCTCTTTGCCTCTGTTTAACTCTGTTTAACTCTGTTTAACTCTGTTTACCTCTGTTCAGCTCTGTTTAACTCTGTTTGCCTCGGTTTAACTCTGTTCCACTCTGTTACCCTCTGTTTACCTGTGTTTAAATCTGTTGAAATCTGTTTATCTCTGTTCAACTCTGTTTGCCTCGGTCTCAATCTATTTAACTCTGTTTGCCTCTGTTCAACTCTGTTTAACTCTGTATGCCTCTGTTTAACTCTGTGTAACTCTGTTTGCCCGTGTTTAACTCTGTTGATCTCTGTATGCCTCTGTTGTAACGCTGTTTAAATCTGTTTGCATCTGTTTGTCTCTGTTTAACTCTGTATGCCTCTGTTTAACTCTGTTTAACTCTGTATGCCACTGTTTAACTCTGTTTCCCTCTGTATGCCCGTGTTTAACTCTGTTGAACTCAGTATGCCTCTGATTAACTCTATTGAACTGTCTTTGCCTCTGTCGAACTCTATTTAACTCTGTTTGCCTCTGTTTAACTCTGTTAAACCCTGTTTGCCTCTGTTTAACTCTATTTAACTCTGTTTGCCTCTGTGTAACGCTGTTTAACGCTGTTTGCCTCTGTTTAACTCTTTTTAACTCTGTGTAACTCTGTTTGCCTCTGTTTCACTCTGGTTAACTCTGTTTGCTTCTGCTCAACTCTGTTGAACTCTGTTTGCTTATGTTTAACTCTATTTAAATCTGTTCGCCTCTCTTTACCTCTCTTTAACTCTGTTTATCTCTGTTTAAATCTGTTTGCCTCTGTTTAACTCTGTTTAACTCTGTTTGCCTCTGTTCAACACTGTTCAACTCTGTTTGCCTCGGTTTAATTATTTTTCACTCTGTTTCCCTCGGTTTACCTGTGTTTAACTCTGTTGAACTCTGTTTAACTCTGTTCAACTCTGTTTGCATCTGTTTAACTCTGTTTAACTCTGTATGCCTCTGTTTAACTCTGTTTAACTCTTTTTGCCTCTGTTTAACTCTATTTAACTCTGTTTGCCTCTGTTTAATTCTGTTTAACTCTGTTTGCCACTGTTTAACTCTATTAAACTCTGTTTGACTGCGTTTAACGCTGTTTAACTCTGTTTGCATCTGTTTAACTCTCTTTAACTCTGTATGCCTCTTTTAACTCTGTTCAACTCTGTTTGCCTCTGTTTAAATCTGTTTAAACATGTTTGCCCCTGTTTAACTCTGTTTATATCTGTTTGCCTCTGTCCATTTCTGTTTAAATCTGTTTGCCCCATTTAACTCTATTTAACACTGTTTGACTCTGTTGAACTCCATTTAACTCTGTTTGCCTCTGTCTAACTCTGTTTAACTCTGTATACCTCTGTTTTACTCTGTTTCACTCTGTTTGCATCTGTTTAACTCTGTTTAACTCTGTTTGCCTCTGTTCAACTCTGTTTAACTCTGTTTAACTCTGTTTGCCTCTGTTTATCTCTGTTTGCCTCTCTTTAACACTGTTTCACTCTGTTTGCCTCTGTTCAACTCTGTTTAACTCTGTTTGCCTATGTTTAACTCTGTTTACCTCTGTTCGCCTCTGTTTAACTCTTTTTGCCTCGGTTTAACTCTGTTTCACTCTGTTACCCTCTGTTTACCTGTGTTTAAATCAGTTGAAATCTGTTTATCTCTGTTCAATTCTTTTCGCCTCTGTCTCAATCTATTGAACTCTGTTTACCTCCGTTCAACTCTGTTTAACTCTGTATGCCTCTGTTTAACTCTGATTAACTCTGTTTGCCCGTGTTTAACTCTGTTGAACTCTGTTTTCCTCTATTTAACGCTGTTTAAATCTGTTTGCATCTGTTTATCTCTGTTTAACTCTGTTTGCATCTGTTTATCTCTGCTTAACTCTGCATGCCTCTGTTTAACTCTGTTTAACTCTGTATGCCTCTGTTTAACTCTCTTTCCCTCTGTTTGCCCGTGTTTAACTCTGTTGAACTCAGTATGCCTCTGATTAACTCTATTGAACTCTGTTTGCCTCCTTCGAACTCTATTTAACTCTGTTTGCCTCTGTTTAACTCTGTTAGACCCTGTTTGCCTCTGTTTAACTCTGTGTGCCTCTGTTTAACGCTGTTTAACGCTGTTTGCCTATGTTTAACTCTGTTTACCTCTGTTCGCCTCTGTTTAACTCTTTTTGCCTCGGTTTAACTATTTTTAACTCTGTGTAACTCTGTTTGCCTCTGTTTAACTCTGGTTAAATCTGGTTGCTTCTGTTCAACTCTGTTGAACTCTGTTTGCTTATGTTTAACTCTGTTTAACTCTGTTCGCCTCTCTTTATCTCTGCTTAACTCTGTTTATCTCTGTTTAATTCTGTTTGCCTCTGTTTAACTCTGTTTAACTCTGTTTGCCTCTGTTCAACTCTGTTCAACTCTGTTTGCCTCGGTTTAACTATGTTTCACTCTGTTTCCCTCTGTTCACCTGTGTTTAACTCTGTTGAACTCTGTTTATCACTGTTCAACTCTGTTTGCATCTGTTTAACTCTGTTTAACTCTGTATGCATCTGTTTAACTTTGTTTGACTCTGTTTGCCTCTGCTTAACTCCATTCAACTCTGTTTGCCTCTGTTTAAATCTGTTTAAACATGTTTGCCCCTGTTTAACTCTGTTTAGATCTGTTTGCCTCTGTCCATCTCTGTTTAAATCTGTTTGCCTCAGTTTAATTCTGTTTAACTCTGTTTAAATCTGTTTGCCTCAGTTTAATTCTGTTTAACTCAGTTTGCCTCCATTTAACTCTATTTAACTCTGTTTGCCTCTGTTGAACTCCATTTAACTCTGTTTGCCTCTGTTTAACTCTGCTTAACTCTGTATACCTCTGTTTCACTCTGTTTCACTCTGTTTGCATCTGTTCAACTCTTTTTAACTCTGTTTGCCTCTGTTCAACTCTGTTTGCCTCTCTTTAACACTGTTTCACTCTGTTTGCCTCTGTTCAACTCTGTTCAACTCTGTTTAACTCTGTTTGCCTGTGTTTAACTCTGTTTAACTCTGTTCGCCTCTCTTTGCCTCTGTTTAACTCTGTTTAACTCTGTTTAACTCTGTTTACCTCTGTTCAGCTCTGTTTAACTCTGTTTGCCTCGGTTTAATTCTGTTCCACTCTGTTACCCTCTGTTTACCAGTGTTTAAATCTGTTGAAATCTGTTTATCTCTGTTCAACTCTGTTTGCCTCTGTCTCAATCTATTTAACTCTGTTTGCCTCTGTTCAACTCTGTTTAACTCTGTATGGCTCTGTTTAACTCTGTGTAACTCTGTTTGCCCGTGTTTAACTCTGTTGAACTCTGTATGCCTCTGTTGTAACGCTGTTTAACTCTGTTTGCATCTGTTTATCTCTGTTTAACTCTGTATGCCTCTGTTTAACTCTGTTTAACTCTGTATGCCACTGTTTAACTCTGTTTCACTCTGTTTCACACTGTTTGCCCGTGTTTAACTCTGTTGAACTCAGTATGCCTCTGATTAACTCTATTGAACTGTCTTTGCCTCTGTCGAACTCTATTTAACTCTGTTTGCCTCTGTTTAACTCTGTTAAACCCTGTTTGCCTCTGTTTAACTCTATTTAACTCTGTTTGCCTCTGTGTAACGCTGTTTAACGCTGTTTGCCTCTGTTTAACTCTTTTTAACTCTGTGTAACTCTGTTTGCCTCTGTTTAACTCTGGTTAACTCTGCTTGCTTCTGCTCAACTCTGTTGAACTCTGTTTGCTTATGTTTAACTCTGTTTAAATCTGTTCGCCTCTCTTTACCTCTGTTTAACTCTGTTTATCTCTGTTTAACTCTGTTTGCCTCTGTTTAACTCTGTTTAACTCTGTTTGCCTCTATTCAACTCTGTTCAACTCTGTTTCCCTCGGTTTAACTATTTTTCACTCTGTTTCCCTCTGTTCACCTGTGTTTAACTCTGTTGAACTCTGTTTATCACTGTTCAACTCTGTTTGCATCTGTTTAAATCTGTTTCACTCTGTATGCCTCTGTTTAACTCTGTTTAATTCCGTTTGCCGCTGTTTAACTCTATTTAACTCTGTTTGCCTCTGTTTAATTCTGTTTAACTTTGTTTGCCACTGTTTAACTCTATTAAACTCTGTTTGACTGCGTTTAACGCTGTTTAACTCTGTTTGCATCTGTTTAACTCTCTTTAACTCTGTATGCCTCTTTTAACTCTGTTCAACTCTGTTTGCCTCTGTTTAAATCTGTTTAAACATGTTTGCCCCTGTTTAACTCTGTTTATATCAATTTGCCTCTGTCCATTTCTGTTTAAATCTGTTTGCCTCCATTTAACTCTATTTAACTCTGTTTGACTCTGTTGAACTCCATTTAACTCTGTTTGCCTCTGTCTAACTCTGTTTAACTCTGTATACCTCTGTTTTACTCGGTTTCACTCTGTTTGCATCTGTTTAACTCTGTTTAACTCTGTTTGCCTCTGTTCAACTCTGTTTAACTCTGTTTAACTCTGTTTGCCTCTGTTTATCTCTGTTTGCCTCTCTTTAACACTGTTTCACTCTGTTTGCCTCTGTTCAACTCTGTTTAACTCTGTTTGCCTATGTTTAACTCTGTTTAACTCTGTTCGCCTCTCTTTGCCTCTGTTTAAATCTGTTTAACTCTGTTTAACTCTGTTTACCTCTGTTCACCTCTGTTTAACTCTTTTTGCCTCGGTTTAACTCTGCTTCACTCTGTTACCCTCTGTTTACCTGTGTTTAAATCAGTTGAAATCTGTTTATCTCTGTTCAACTCTGTTTGCCTCTGTCTCAATCTATTGAACTCTGTTTGCCTCTGTTCAACTCTGTTTAACTCTGTATGGCTCTGTTTAACTCTGTGTAACTCTGTTTGCCCGTGTTTAACTCTGTTGAACTCTGTATGCCTCTGTTGTAACGCTGTTTAACTCTGTTTGCATTTGTTTATCTCTGTTTAACTCTGTATGCCTCTGTTTAACTCTGTTTAACTCTGTATGCCACTGTTTAACTCTGTTTCACTCTGTTTGCCCGTGTTTAACTCTGTTGAACTCAGTATGCCTCTGATTAACTCTATTGAACTGTCTTTGCCTCTGTCAAACTCTATTTAACTCTGTTTGCCTCTGTCTAACTCTGTTAAACCCTGTTTGCCTCTGTTTAACTCTATTTAACTATGTTTGCCTCTGTGTAACGCTGTTTAACGCTGTTTGCCTCTGTTTAACTCTTTTTAACTCTGTGTAACTCTGTTTGCCTCTGTTTAACTCTGGTTAACTCTGTTTGCTTCTGCTCAGCTCTGTTGAACTCTGTTTGCTTATGTTTAACTCTGTTTAAATCTGTTCGCCTCTCTTTGATCTGTTTAACTCTGTTTATCTCTGTTTAACTTTGTTTGCCTCTGTTCAACTCTGTTCATCTTTGTTTGCCTCGGTTTAACTATGTTTCACTCTGTTTCCCTCGGTTTACCTGTGCTAACTCTGTTGAGCTCTGTTTAACTCTGTTTAACTCTGTTTGCCTCTGTTTAACTCTATTTAACTCTGTTTGCCTCTGTTCAACTCTGTTCAACTCTGTTTCCCTCGGTTTAACTATGTTTCACTCTGTTTCCCTCTGTTCACCTGTGTTTAACTCTGTTGAACTCTGTTTATCACTGTTCAACTCTGTTTGCATCTGTTTAACTCTGTTTAACTCTGTATGCATCTGTTTAACTTTGTTTGACTCTGTTTGCCTCTGTTTAACTCCATTCAACTCTGTTTGCCTCTGTTTAATTCTGTTTAACTCTGTTTGCCACTGTTTAACTCTATTAAACTATGTTTGACTGCGTTTAACGCTGTTTAACTCTGTTTGCATCTGTTTAACTCTCTTTAACTCTGTATGCCTCTTTTAACTCTGTTCAACTCTGTTTGCCTCTGTTTAAATCTGTTTAAACATGTTTGCCCCTGTTTAACTCTGTTTATATCTGTTTGCCTCTGTCCATTTCTGTTTAAATCTGTTTGCCTCCATTTAACTCTATTTAACTCTGTTTGACTCTGTTGAACTGCATTTAACTCTGTTTGCCTCTGTCTGACTCTGTTTAACTCTGTATACCTCTGTTTTACTCTGTTTCACTCTGTATGCCTCTGTTTAACTCTGTTTAACTCTGTTTGCCTCTGTTCAACTCTGTTCAACTCTGTTTCACTCTGTTTGCTTCTGTTTATCTCTGTTTGCCTCTCTTTAACACTGTTTCACTCTGTTTGCCTCTGTTCAACTCTGTTTAACTCTGTTTGCCTATGTTTAACTCTGTTTAACTCTGTTCGCCTCTCTTTGCCTCTGTTTAACTCTGTTTAACTCTGTTTTACTCTGTTTACCTCTGTTCACCTCTGTTTAACTCTTTTTGCCTCGGTTTAACTCTGTTTCACTCTGTTACCCTCTGTTTACCTGTGTTTAAATCAGTTGAAATCTGTTTATCTCTGTTCAATTCTGTTCGCCTCTGTCTCAATCTATTGAACTCTGTTTGCCTCTGTTTATCTCTGTTTAACTCTGTTTGCATCTGTTTATCTCTGCTTAACTCTGCATGCCTCTGTTTAACTCTGTTTAACTCTGTATGCCTCCGTTTAACTCTCTTTCCCTCTGTTTGCCCGTGTTTAACTCTGTTGAACTCAGTATGACTCTGAGTAACTCTATTGAACTCTGTTTGCCTCTGTCGAACTCTATTTAACTCTGTTTGCCTCTGTTTAACTCTGTTCAACTCTGTTTGCATCTGTTCAACTCTGTTTGCCTCGGTTCAACTATGTTTCACTCTGTTTCCCTCTGTTCACCTGTGTTTAACTCTGTTTAACTCTGTATGCCTCTGTTTAACTCTGTTTGCCTCTGTTTAACTCTATTCAACTCTGTTTGCCTCTGTTTAATTCTGTTTAACTCTGTTTGCCACTGTTTAACTCTATTAAACTCTGTTTGACTGCGTTTAACGCTGTTTAACTCTGTTTGCATCTGTTTAACTCTCTTTAACTCTGTATGCCTCTTTTAACTCTGATCAACTCTGTTTGCCTCTGTTTAAATCTGTTTAAACATGTTTGCCCCTGTTTAACTCTGTTTCGATCTGTTTGCCTCTGTCCATCTCTGTTTAAATCTGTTTGCCTCAGTTTAATTCTGTTTAACTCAGTTTGCCTCCATTTAACTCTATTTAACTCTGTTTGCCTCTGCTGAACTCCATTTAACTCTGTTTGCCTCTGTTTAAATCTGTTTAACTCTGTATACATCTGTTTTACTCTGTTTCACTCTGTTTGCATCTGTTTAACTCTGTTTGCCTCTGTTCAACTCTGTTTAACTCTGTTTAACTCTGTTTGCCTCTGTTTACCTCTGTTTGCCTCTCTTTAACACTGTTTCACTCTGTTTGCCTCTGTTTAACTCTGTTTGCATCTGTTTAACTCACTTTAACTCTGTATACCTCTGTTTTACTCTGTTTCACTCTGTTTGCATCTGTTTAACTCTGTTTGCCTCTGTTCAACTCTGTTTAACTCTGTTTAACTCTGTTCGCCTCTCTTTGCCTCTGTTTAACTCTGTTTAACTCTGTTCACCTCTGTTTAACTCTTTTTGCCTCGGTTTAACTCTGTTTCACTCTGTTACCCTCTGTTTACCTGTGTTTAAATCTGTTGAAATCTGTTTATCTCTGTTCAACTCTGTTTGCCTCTGTCTCAATCTATTTAACTCTGTTTGCCTCTGTTCAACTCTGTTTAACTCTGTATGCCTGTTTAACTCTGTTTAACTCTGTTTGCCCGTGTTTAACTCTGTTGAACTCTGTATGCCTCTTTCTAACGCTGTTTAACTCTGTTTGCCTCTGTTTATCTCTGTTTAACTCTGTCTGCTTCTGTTTAACTCTGTTTAACTCTGTATGCCTCTGTTTAACTCTGTTTCACTCTGTTTCCCTCTGTTTGCCCGTGTTTAACTCTGTTGAACTCAGTATGCCTCTGATTAACTCTATTGAACTCTGTTTGCCTCTGTCGAACTCTATTTAACTCTGTTTGCCTCTGTTTAACTCTGTTAGACCCTGTTTGCCTCTGTTTAACTCTGTTTGCCTCTGTGTAACGCTGTTTAACGCTGTTTGCCTCTGTTTAACTATTTTTAAATCTGTTTAACTCTGTTTGCCTCTGTTTAAATCTGGTTAACTCTGGTTGCTTCTGTTCAACTCTGTTGAACTCTGTTTGCTTATGTTTAACTCTGTTGAACTCTGTTCGCCTCTCTTTACCTCTGTGTAACTCTGTTTATCTCTGTTTAACTCTGTTTGCCTCTGTTTAACTCTGTTAACTCTGTTTGCCTCTGTTCAACTCTGTTCAACTCTGTTTGCCTCGGTTCAACTATGTTTCACTCTGTTTCCCTCTGTTCACCTGTGTTTAACTCTGTTGAACTCTGTTTATCACTGTTCAACTCTGTTTGCATCTGTTTAACTCTGTTTAACTCTGTATGCCTCTGTTTAACTCTGTTTAACTCTGTTTACCTCTGTTTAACTCTATTCAACTCTGTTTGCCTCTGTTTATCTCTGCTTAACTCTGCATGCCTCTGTTTAACTCTGTTTAACTCTGTATGCCTCTGTTTAACTCTCTTTCCCTCTGTTTGCCCGTGTTTAACTCTGTTGAACTCAGTATGCCTCTGAGTAACTCTATTGAACGCTGTTTGACTGCGTTTAACGCTGTTTAACCCTGTTTGCATCTGTTTAACTCTCTTTAACTCTGTATGCCTCTTTTAACTCTGATCAACTCTGTTTGCCTCTGTTTAAATCTGTTTAAACATGTTTGCCCCTGTTTAACTCTGTTTAGATCTGTTTGCCTCTGTCCATCTCTGTTTAAATCTGTTTGTCTCAGTTTAATTCTGTTTAACTCAGTTTGCCTCCATTTAACTCTATTTAACTCTGTTTGCCTCTGTTGAACTCCATTTAACTCTGTTTGCCTCTGTTTAACTCTGTTTAACTCTGTATACCTCTGTTTTACTCTGTTTCACTCTGTTTGCATCTGTTTAACTCTGTTTAACTCTGTTTGCCTCTGTTCAATTCTGTTTAACTCTGTTTAACTCTGTTTGCCTCTGTTTACCTCTGTTTGCCTCTCTTTAACACTGTTTCACTCTGTTTGCCTCTGTTTAACTCTGTTTGCATCTGTTTAACTCTCTTTAACTCTGTATGCCTCTTTTAACTCTGTTCAACTCTGTTTGCCTCTGTTTAAATCTGTTTAAACATGTTTGCCCCTGTTTAACTCTGTTTAGATATGTTTGCCTCTGTCATTTCTGTTTAATTCTGTTTGCCTCCATTTAACTCTATTTAACTCTGTTTGACTCTGTTGAACTCCATTTAACTCTGGTTGCCTCTGTTTAACTCTGTTTAACTGTCTTTAACTCTGTATACCTCTGTTTCACTCTGTTTCACTCTGTTTGCATCTGTTTAACTCTGTTTAACTCTGTTTGCCTCTGTTCAACTCTGTTTAACTCTGTTTAACTCTGTTTGCCTCTGTTTACCTCTGTTTGCCTCTCTTTAACACTGTTTCACTCTGTTTGCCTCTGTCCAACTCTGTTTAACTCTGTTTGGCTATGTTTAACTCTGTTTAACTCTGTTCGCCTCTCTTTGCCTCTGTTTAATTCTGTTTAACTGTGTTTAACTCTGTTTACCTCTGTTCACCTCTGTTTAACTCTTTTTGCCTCGGTTTAATTCTGTTTCACTCTGTTACCCTCTGTTTACCTGTGTTTAAATCTGTTGAAATCTGTTTATCTCTGTTCAACTCTGTTTGCCTCTGTCTCAATCTATTGAACTCTGTTTGCCTCTGTTCCACTCTGTTTAACTCTGTTTGCCCGTGTTTAACTCTGTTGAACTCTGTATGCCTCTATTTAACGCTGTTTAAATCTGTTTGCATCTGTTTGTCTCTGTTTAAATCTGTTTGCATCTGTTTATCTCTGTTTAACTCTGCATGCCTCTGTTTAACTCTGTTTAACTCTGTATGCCTCTGTTTAAATCTGTTTCACTCTGTTTCCCTCTGTTTGCCCGTGTTTAACTCTGTTGAACTCAGTATGCCTCTGATTAACTCTATTGAACTCTGTTTGCCTCTGTCGAACTCTATTTAACTCTGTTTGCCTCTGTTTAACTCTGTTAGACCATGTTTGCCTCTGTTTAACTCTGTGTGCCTCTGTTTAACGCTGTTTAACGCTGTTTGCCTCTGTTTAACTATTTTTAACTCTGTGTAAATCTGTTTGCCTCTGTTTAACTCTGGTTAACTCTGGTTGCTTCTGTTCAACTCTGTTGAACTCTGTTTGCTTATGTTTAACTCTGTTTAACTCTGTTCGCCTCTCTTTACCTCTGTTTAACTCTGTTTATATCTGTTTAACTCTGTTTGCCTCTGTTTAACTCTGTTTAACTCTGTTTGCCTCTGTTCAACTCTGTTCAACTCTGTTTGCCTCAGTTTAACAATGTTTCACTCTGTTTCCCTCTGTTCACCTGTGTTTAAATCTGTTGAACTCTGTTTATCACTGTTCAACTCTGTTTGCATCTGTTGAACTCTGTTTAACTCTGTATGCCTCTGTTTAACTCTGTTTAACTCTGTTTGCCTCTGTTTAACTCCATTCAACTCTGTTTGCCTCTGTTTAATACTGTTTCACTCTGTTTGCCTCTGTTTACCTCTCTTTGCCTCTGTTCAACTCTGTTTAACTCTGTTTGCCTATGTTTAACTCTGTTTGCATCTGTTTAACTCTCTTTAACTCTGTATGCCTCTTTTAACTCTGTTCAACTCTGTTTGCCTCTGTTTAAATCTGTTTAAACATGTTTGCCCCTGTTTAACTCTGTTTAGATCTGTTTGCCTCTGTCCATTTCTGTTTAATTCTGTTTGCCTCCATTTAACTCTATTTAACACTGTTTGACTCTGTTGAACTCCATTTAACTCTGTTTGCCTCTGTTTAACTCTGTTTAACTCTGTTTAACTCTGTATACCTCTGTTTCACTCTGTTTCACTCTGTTTGCATCTGTTTAACTCTGTTCGCCTCTCTTTGCCTTTGTTTAACTCTGTTTAACTCTGTTTAACTCTGTTCACCTCTGTTTAACTCTTTTTGCCTCGGTTTAACTCTGTTTCACTCTGTTACCCTCTGTTTACCTGTGTTTAAATCTGTTGAAATCTGTTTATCTCTGTTCAACTCTGTTTGCCTCTGTCTCAATCTATTGAACTCTGTTTGCCTCTGTTCAACTCTGTTTAACTCTGTTTGCCCGTGTTTAACTCTGTTGAACTCTGTTTGCCCGTGTTTAACTCTGTTGAACTCTGTATGCCTCTATTTAACGCTGTTTAAATCTGTTTGCATCTGTTTATCTCTGTTTAACTCTGTTTGCATCTGTTTATCTCTGTTTAACTCTGCATGCCTCTGTTTAACTCTGTTTAACTCTGTATGCCTCTGTTTAAATCTGTTTCACTCTGTTTCCCTCTGTTTGCCCGTGTTTAACTCTGTTGAACTCAGTATGCCTCTGATTAACTCTATTGAACTCTGTTTGCCTCTGTCGAACTCTATTTAACTCTGTTTGCCTCTGTTTAACTCTGTTCAACCCTGTTTGCCTCTGTTTAACTCTGTGTGCCTCTGTTTAACGCTGTTTAACGCTGTTTGATTCTGTTTAACTATTTTTAACTCTGTGTAAATCTGTTTGCCTCTGTTTAAGTCTGGTTAACTCTGGTTGCTTCTGTTCAACTCTGTTGAACTCTGTTTGCTTATGTTTAACTCTGTTTAACTCTGTTCGCCTCTCTTTACCTCTGTTTAACTCTGTTTATCTCTGTTCATCTCTTTCTACCTGTGCTTAACTCTGTTTAACTCTGTTTGCCTCTGTTCAACTCTGTTCAACTCTGTTTGCCTCGGTTTAACTATGTTTCACTCTGTTTCCCTCTGTTCACCTGTGTTTAAATCTGTTGAACTCTGGTTATCACTGTTCAACTCTGTTTGCATCTGTTTAACTCTGTTTAACTCTGTATGCCTCGGTTTAACTCTGTTTAACTCTGTTTGCCTCTGTTAACTCTATTCAACTCTGTTTGCCTCTGTTTAATTCTGTTTAACTCTGCTTGCCACTGTTTAACTCTATTAAACTCTGTTTGACTGCGTTTAACGTTGTTTAACTCTGTTTGCATCTGTTTAAATCTGTTTAACTCTGTGTAACTCTGTTTGCCTCTGTTTAACTCTGGTTAACTCTGTTTGCCTCTGTTCAACTCTGTTGAACTCTGTTTGCTTATGTTTAACTCTGTTTAACTCTGTTCGCCTCTCTTTACCTCTGTTTAACGTTGTTTATCTCTGTTTAACTCTGTTTGCCTCGGTTTAACTCTGTTTCACTTTGTTTCCATCTGTTTACATGTGTTTAACTCTGTTGAACTCTGTTTGCCTCTGTTTAACTCTGTTGAAATCTGTTTAATTCTGGTTAACTCTGTTTGCCTCTGCTTAACTCTATTTAACTTTGTTTGCCTCTGTTTAACGCTGTTTCACTCTGTTTGCCTCTGTTTAACTCTGTTTGCCTCAGTTTCCATCTGTTTCCCTCTTTTTAACTCTGTTTAACTCTGTTGAAATCTCCTTGCCTACGTTTTACACTGTTTAACTCTGTTCATCTCTTTTTACCTGTGTTTAACTCTGTCTATATCTGTTTGCCTCTGTTCAACTCTGTTCAACTCTGTTTGCCTCGGTTTAACTCTGTTTCACTCTGTTTCCCTCTGTTTACCTGTGTTTAACTCTGTTGAACTCTGTTTATCTCTGTTCAACTGTGTTTGCATCTGTTTAACTCTGTATTACTCTGTATGCCTCTGTTTAACTCTGTTTTACTCTGTATGCCTCTGTTTAAATCTGATTCACTCTGTTTCACGCTGTTTCACTCTGTTTCACTCTGATTCTATCTGTTTGCCTCTGTTTAAATCTGTTGAACTCTGTATGTCTCTGCTGCACACTGTTTGCCTCTGTTTCAATCTATTTAACACTGTTTGCCTCTGTTTAATTCTGTTTAACTCTGTTTGCCACTGTTCAACTCTATGTAACTCTGTCTGCCTCTGTTTAACGCTTTTTAACTCTGTTTGCCTCTGCTTAAAGCTGTTTAACTCTGTTCACCTCTCTTTGCCTCTGTTTAACTCTGTTTAACTCTGTTTGCCTCTGCTTAAATCTGTTTCCCTCTGTTTACTGGGTTTAAATCTGTTGAAATCACGTTATCTCTGTTCAACTCTGTTTGCCTCTGTTTCAATCTATTTAACTCTGTTTGCCTCTGTTGAACTCTGTTTAACTCTGTATGCCTCTGTTTAACTCTGTTTAACTCTGTTGAACTCTGTTTGTCTCTGTTGAACTCTGTTTGTCTCTGTTGAACTCTGTTTGCCTCTGTTTGCCCGTGTTTAACTCTGTTGAACTCTGTATGCCACTGTTTAATGCTGTTTAACTCTGTTTGCATCTGTTTACCTCTGTTTAACTCTGTATGCCTCTGTTTAACTCTGTTTCACTCTGTTTCCCTCCGTTTGCCCGTATTTAACTCTGTTGAACTCTGTTTGCCTCTGATTAACTCTATTCAACTCTGTTTGCCTCTGTTGAACTCTATTTAACATTGTTTGCCTCTGTTTAACTCTGTTAAACTCTGTTTGCCTCTGTTTAACTCTATTTAACTCTGTTTGCCTCTGTTTAACTCTGTTTAACTCTGTATGCCTCTGTAAAACTCTGTTTAACTCTGGTTAACTCTGTTTGCCTCTGTTCAACTCTGTTGAACTCTGTTTGCTTATGTTTAACTCTATTTAACTCTGTTTGCCCCTGTTTAACACTGTTTAACCATGTTTGCCACTGTTCAACTCTATTTCACTCTGTTTGCCACTGTTCAACTCTATTTAACTTTGTTTGCCTCTGTTTAAATCTGTTAAACTCTGTTTGCCTCTGTTTAACTCTGTTTGCCTCGGTTTAACTCTGTTTCACTCTGTTTCCCTCTGTTTACCTGTGTTTAACACTGTTGAACTCTGTTTATCTCTGTTCAACTCTGTTTACATGTGTTTAACTCTGTTGAACATCTGCTTATCTCTGTTCAACTCTGTTTGCATCTGTTTAACTCTGTATGCCTCTGTTTAACTCTATTTAACTCTGTTTGCCTCTGTTTAATTCTGTTTAACTCTGTTTGCCACTGTTTAACTCTATTAAAGTCTGTTTGACTCCGTTTAACGCTGTTTAGCTCTGTTTGCCTCTGTTTAACTGTTTGCCTATGTTTAACTCTATTTAACTCTGTTTGCCTCTGCTTAATTCTGTTTAACTCTGTTTGCCTCTGTTTTACTCTATTAAAGTCTGTTTGACTCCGTTTAATGCTGTTTAGCTCTGTTTGCCTCTGTTTAACTCTCTTTAACTCTGTATGCCTCTTTTAACTCTGTTTGCCTCTGTTTAAATCTTTTTAAACATATTTGCCCATGTTTAACTCTGTTTAGATCTGTTTGCCTCTGTCCATCTCTGTTTAAATCTGTTTGCCTCAGTTTAATTCTGTTTAATTCAGTTTGCCTCCATTTAACACTATTTAAATCTGTTTGCCTCTGTTGAACTCCATTTAACTCTGTTTGCCTCTGTTTAACTCTGTTTAACACTGTATACCTCTGTTTTACTCTGTTTCCCTCTGTTTGCATCTGTTCAACTCTTTTTAACTCTGTTTGCCTCTGTTCAACTCTGTTTGCCTCTCTTTAACACTGTTTCACTCTGTTTGCCTCTGTTCAACTCTGTTCAACTCTGTTTAACTCTGTTTGCCTGTGTTTAACTCTGTTTAACTCTGTTCACCTCTCTTTGCCTCTGTTTAACTCTGTTTAACTCTGTTTAACTCTGTTTACCTCTGTTCAGCTCTGTTTAACTCTGTTTGCCTCGGTTTAACTCTGTATCACTCTGTTACCCTCTGTTTACCAGTGTTTAAATCTGTTGAAATCTGTTTATCTATGTTCAACTCTGTTTGCATCTGTCTCAATCTATTTAACTCTGTTTGCCTCTGTTCAACTCTGTTTAACTCTGTATGCCTCTGTTTAACTCTGTTTAACTCTGTTTGCCCGTGTTTAACTCTGTTGAACTCTGTATGCCTCTGTTTAAAGCTGTTTAACTCTGTTTGCATCTGTTTATCTCTGTTTAACTCTGTTTAATTCTGTATGCCACTGTTTAACTCTGTTTCACTCTGTTTCCCTCTGTTTGCCCGTGTTTAACTCTGTTGAACTCTGTGCGCCTCTGATTAACTCTATTGAACTCTGTTTGCATCTGCTTAACTCTGTTAAACTCTGTTTGCCTCTGTGTAACTCTATTTAACCCTGTTTGCCTCTGTTTAACGCTGTTTAACTCTGTTTGCCTCTGTTGAACTCTGTGTAACTCTGTTTGCCTCTGTTTAACTCTGGTTAACTCTGTTTGCCTCTGTTTATCTCTGTTCAACTCTGTTTGCATCTGTTTAACTCTGTTTTACTCTGTATGCCTCTGTTTAACTCTGTTTAACCCTGTATGCCTCTGTTTAACGCTGTTTCACTCTGTTTGCCTCTGTTTAACTCTGTTTGCCTCAGTTTCCATCTGTTTCCCTCTTTTTAACTCTGTTTAACTCTGTTGAAATCTCCTTGCCTACGTTTTACACTGTTTAACTCTGTTCATCTCTTTTTACCTGTGTTTAACTCTGTCTATATCTGTTTGCCTCTGTTCAACTCTGTTCAACTCTGTTTGCCTCGGTTTAACTCTGTTTCACTCTGTTTCCCTCTGTTTACCTGTGTTTAACTCTGTTGAACTCTGTTTATCTCTGTTCAACTGTGTTTGCATCTGTTTAACTCTGTATTACTCTGTATGCCTCTGTTTAACTCTGTTTTACTCTGTATGCCTCTGTTTAAATCTGATTCACTCTGTTTCACGCTGTTTCACTCTGTTTCACTCTGATTCTATCTGTTTGCCTCTGTTTAAATCTGTTGAACTCTGTATGTCTCTGCTGCACACTGTTTGCCTCTGTTTCAATCTATTTAACACTGTTTGCCTCTGTTTAATTCTGTTTAACTCTGTTTGCCACTGTTCAACTCTATGTAACTCTGTCTGCCTCTGTTTAACGCTTTTTAACTCTGTTTGCCTCTGCTTAAAGCTGTTTAACTCTGTTCACCTCTCTTTGCCTCTGTTTAACTCTGTTTAACTCTGTTTGCCTCTGCTTAAATCTGTTTCCCTCTGTTTACTGGGTTTAAATCTGTTGAAATCACGTTATCTCTGTTCAACTCTGTTTGCCTCTGTTTCAATCTATTTAACTCTGTTTGCCTCTGTTGAACTCTGTTTAACTCTGTATGCCTCTGTTTAACTCTGTTTAACTCTGTTGAACTCTGTTTGTCTCTGTTGAACTCTGTTTGTCTCTGTTGAACTCTGTTTGCCTCTGTTTGCCCGTGTTTAACTCTGTTGAACTCTGTATGCCACTGTTTAATGCTGTTTAACTCTGTTTGCATCTGTTTACCTCTGTTTAACTCTGTATGCCTCTGTTTAACTCTGTTTCACTCTGTTTCCCTCCGTTTGCCCGTATTTAACTCTGTTGAACTCTGTTTGCCTCTGATTAACTCTATTCAACTCTGTTTGCCTCTGTTGAACTCTATTTAACATTGTTTGCCTCTGTTTAACTCTGTTAAACTCTGTTTGCCTCTGTTTAACTCTATTTAACTCTGTTTGCCTCTGTTTAACTCTGTTTAACTCTGTATGCCTCTGTAAAACTCTGTTTAACTCTGGTTAACTCTGTTTGCCTCTGTTCAACTCTGTTGAACTCTGTTTGCTTATGTTTAACTCTATTTAACTCTGTTTGCCCCTGTTTAACACTGTTTAACCATGTTTGCCACTGTTCAACTCTATTTCACTCTGTTTGCCACTGTTCAACTCTATTTAACTTTGTTTGCCTCTGTTTAAATCTGTTAAACTCTGTTTGCCTCTGTTTAACTCTGTTTGCCTCGGTTTAACTCTGTTTCACTCTGTTTCCCTCTGTTTACCTGTGTTTAACACTGTTGAACTCTGTTTATCTCTGTTCAACTCTGTTTACATGTGTTTAACTCTGTTGAACATCTGCTTATCTCTGTTCAACTCTGTTTGCATCTGTTTAACTCTGTATGCCTCTGTTTAACTCTATTTAACTCTGTTTGCCTCTGTTTAATTCTGTTTAACTCTGTTTGCCACTGTTTAACTCTATTAAAGTCTGTTTGACTCCGTTTAACGCTGTTTAGCTCTGTTTGCCTCTGTTTAACTGTTTGCCTATGTTTAACTCTATTTAACTCTGTTTGCCTCTGCTTAATTCTGTTTAACTCTGTTTGCCTCTGTTTTACTCTATTAAAGTCTGTTTGACTCCGTTTAATGCTGTTTAGCTCTGTTTGCCTCTGTTTAACTCTCTTTAACTCTGTATGCCTCTTTTAACTCTGTTTGCCTCTGTTTAAATCTTTTTAAACATATTTGCCCATGTTTAACTCTGTTTAGATCTGTTTGCCTCTGTCCATCTCTGTTTAAATCTGTTTGCCTCAGTTTAATTCTGTTTAATTCAGTTTGCCTCCATTTAACACTATTTAAATCTGTTTGCCTCTGTTGAACTCCATTTAACTCTGTTTGCCTCTGTTTAACTCTGTTTAACACTGTATACCTCTGTTTTACTCTGTTTCCCTCTGTTTGCATCTGTTCAACTCTTTTTAACTCTGTTTGCCTCTGTTCAACTCTGTTTGCCTCTCTTTAACACTGTTTCACTCTGTTTGCCTCTGTTCAACTCTGTTCAACTCTGTTTAACTCTGTTTGCCTGTGTTTAACTCTGTTTAACTCTGTTCACCTCTCTTTGCCTCTGTTTAACTCTGTTTAACTCTGTTTAACTCTGTTTACCTCTGTTCAGCTCTGTTTAACTCTGTTTGCCTCGGTTTAACTCTGTATCACTCTGTTACCCTCTGTTTACCAGTGTTTAAATCTGTTGAAATCTGTTTATCTATGTTCAACTCTGTTTGCATCTGTCTCAATCTATTTAACTCTGTTTGCCTCTGTTCAACTCTGTTTAACTCTGTATGCCTCTGTTTAACTCTGTTTAACTCTGTTTGCCCGTGTTTAACTCTGTTGAACTCTGTATGCCTCTGTTTAAAGCTGTTTAACTCTGTTTGCATCTGTTTATCTCTGTTTAACTCTGTTTAATTCTGTATGCCACTGTTTAACTCTGTTTCACTCTGTTTCCCTCTGTTTGCCCGTGTTTAACTCTGTTGAACTCTGTGCGCCTCTGATTAACTCTATTGAACTCTGTTTGCATCTGCTTAACTCTGTTAAACTCTGTTTGCCTCTGTGTAACTCTATTTAACCCTGTTTGCCTCTGTTTAACGCTGTTTAACTCTGTTTGCCTCTGTTGAACTCTGTGTAACTCTGTTTGCCTCTGTTTAACTCTGGTTAACTCTGTTTGCCTCTGTTTATCTCTGTTCAACTCTGTTTGCATCTGTTTAACTCTGTTTTACTCTGTATGCCTCTGTTTAACTCTGTTTAACCCTGTATGCCTCTGTTTAACTCTGTTTCACTCTGTTTCCCTCTGTTTGCCTCTGTTTAACTCCGTTGAATGCTGTATGGCTCTGTTGAACTCTGGTTGCCTCTGTTTCAATCTATTTAACTCTGTTTGCCTCTGTTTAATTCTGTTTAACTCTGTTTGCCACTGTTCAACTCTATTTAACTCTGTTTGCCTCTGCTTAACTCTGTTAAACTCTGTTTGCCTCTGTGTAACTCTATTTAACTCTGTTTGCCTCTGTTTAACGCTGTTTAATCTGTTTGCCTCTGTTTAACTCTGTATGCCTCTGCTTAACTCTGTTTAACTCTGTATGCCTCTGTTAAACTCTGTTTCAATCTGTTTCCCTCTGTTTGCCCGTGTTTAACTCTGCTGAATTCTGTTTGCCTCTGATTAACTCTATTGAACTCTGTTTGCCTCTGTTGAAATCTATTTAACTCTGTTTGCCTCTGTTTAACTCTGTGTAACTCTGTTTGCCTCTGTTTAACTCTGGTTAACTCTTATTGCCTCTGTTCAACTCTGTTGAACTCTGTTTGCTTATGTTTAAATCTATTTAACTCTGTTTGCCTCTGTTTCACGCTGTTTAACTCTGTCTGCCCCTGTTTAACTCTGTTTAACTCTGTTGAACTCTGTTTAATTCTGTTCAACTCTGTTTGCCTCGGTTTAACTCTGTTTCACTCTGTTTCACTCTGTTTACCTGTATTTAACTCTGTTGAACTCTGTTTATCTCTGTTCAACTCTGTTTGCATCTGTTTAACTCTGTTTAACTCTGTATGCCTATGTTTCACTCTGTTTAACTCTGTGTGCCTCTGTTTAACTCTGTTTCACTCTGTTTCCCTCTGTTTGCCTCTGTTTAACTCTGTTGAATGCTGTATGTCTCTGTTGAACTCTGTTTGCCTCTGTTTCAATCTATTTAAAACTGTTTGCCTCTGTTTAATTCTGTTTAACTCTGTTTACCACTGTTCAACTCTATTTAACTCTGTTTGCATCTGCTTAACTCTGTTAAACTCTGTTTGCCTCTGTATAATTCTATTTAACTCTGTTTGCCTCTGTTTAACGCTGTTTAACTCTGTTTGCCTTTGTTGAACTCTGTGTAACTCTGTTTGCCTCTGTTTAACTCTGGTTAACTCTGTTTGCCTCTGTTCAACTCTGTTTAACTCTGTTTGCTTATGTTTAACTCTGTTGAACTCTGTTTATCTCTGTTCAACTCTGTTTGCATCTGTTTAACTCTGTTTAACTCTGTATGCCTATGTTTCACTCTGTTTAACTCTGTGTGCCTCTGTTTAACTCTGTTTCACTCTGTTTCCCTCTGTTTGCCTCTGTTTAACTCTGTTGAACGCTGTATGTCTCTGTTGAACTCTGTTTGCCTCTGTTTCAATCTATTTAACTCTGTTTGCCTCTGTTTAATTCTGTTTAACTCTGTTTGCCACTGTGCAACTCTATTTAACTCTGTTTGCATCTGCTTAACTCTGATAAACTCTGTTTGCCTCTGTTTAACTCTATTTAACTCTGTTTGCCTCAGTTTAACGCTGTTTAACTCTGTTTGCCTCTGTTGAACTCTGTGTAACTCTGTTTGCCTCTGTTGAAATCTATTTAACTCTGTTTGCCTCTGTTTAACTCTGTGTAACCCTGTTTGCCTCTGTTTAACTCTGGTTAACTCTTATTGCCTCTGTTCAACTCTGTTGAACTCTGTTTGCTTATGTTTAAATCTATTTAACTCTGTTTGCCTCTGTTTCACGCTGTTTAACTCTGTTTGCCCCTGTTTAACTCTGTTTGCCTCTGTTGAACTCTGTTTAATTCTGTTCAACTCTGTTTGCCTCGGTTTAACTCTGTTTCACTCTGTTTACCTGTATTTAACTCTGTTGAGCTCTGTTTATCTCTGTTCAACTCTGTTTGCATCTGTTTAACTCTGTTTAACTCTGTATGCCTATGTTTCACTCTGTTTAACTCTGTGTGCCTCTGTTTAACTCTGTTTCACTCTGTTTCCCTCTGTTTGCCTCTGTTTAACTCTGTTGAATGCTGTATGTGTCTGTTGAACTCTGTTTGCCTCTGTTTCAATCTATTTAACTCTGTATGCCTCTGTTTAATTCTGTTTAACTCTGTTTGCCACTGTTCAACTCTATTTAACTCTGTTTGCATCTGCTTAACTCTGTTAAACTCTGTTTGCCTCTGTGTAACTCTGTTTAACTCTGTTTGCCTCTGTTTAACGCTGTTTAACTCTGTTTGCCCCTGTTGAACTCTGTGTAACTCTGTTTGCCTCTGTTTAACTCTGGTTAATTCTGTTTGCCTCTGTTCAACTCTGTTGAAATCTGTTTGCTTATGTTTAACTCTGTTTAACTCTGTTTATCTCTGTTCAACTCTGTTTGCATCTGTTTAACTCTGTTTTACTCTGTATGCCTCTGTTTAACTCTGTTTAACTCTGTATGCCTCTGTTTAACTCTGTTTCACTCTGTTTCCCCCTGTTTGCCTCTGTTTAACTATGTTGAATGCTGTATGGCTCTGTTGAACTCTGGTTGCCTCTGTTTCAATCTATTTAACTCTTTTTGCCTCTGTTTAATTCTGTTTTACTCTGTTTGCCACTGTTCAACTCTATTTAACTCTGTTTGCCTCTGCTTAACTCTGTTAAACTCTGTTTGCCTCTGTGTAACTCTATTTAACTCTGTTTGCCTCTGTTTAACGCTGTTTAACTCTGTTTGCCTCTGTTTAACTCTGTATGCCTCTGCTTAACTCTGTTTAACTCTGTATGCCTCTGTTAAACTCTGTTTCACTCTGTTTCCCTCTGTTTGCCCGTGTTTAACTCTGCTGAATTCTGTTTGCCTCTGATTAACTCTATTGAACTCTGTTTGCCTCTGTTGAAATCTATTTAACTCTGTTTGCCTCTGTTTAACTCTGTCTAACTCTGTTTGCCTCTGTTTAACACTGGTTAACTCTTATTGCCTCTGTTCAACTCTGTTGAACTCTGTTTGCTTACGTTTAAATCTATTTAACTCTGTTTGCCTCTGTTTCACGCTGTTTAACTCTGTTTGCCCCTGTTTAACTCTGTTCAACTCTGTATGCCTCTGTTTAACTCTGTTTCACTCTGTTTAACTCTGTTCAACTCTGTTTAACACTGTTGAATGCTGTATGTCTCTGTTGAACTCTGTTTGCATCTGTTTCAATCTATTTAACTCTGTTTGCCTCTGCTTAATTCTGTTTAACTCTGTTTGCCACTGTTCAACTCTATTTAACTCTGTTTGCCTCTGCTTAACTCTGTTAAACTCTGTTTGCCTCTGTGTAACTCTATTTAACTCTGTTTGCATCTGTGTAACTCTGTTTAACTCTGTATGCCTATGTTTCAGTCTGTTTAACTCTGTATGCCTCTGTTTAACTCTGTTTCACTCTGTTTAACTCTGTTCAACTCTGTTTAACTCTGTTGAATGCTGTATGTCTCTGTTGACCTCTGTTTGCATCTGTTTCAATCTATTTAACTCTGTTTGCCTCTGCTTAATTCTGTTTAACTCTGTTTGCCACTGTTCAACTCTATTTTACTCCGTTTGCCTCTGCTTAACTCTGTTAAACTCTGTTTGCCTATTTGTAACTCTATTTAACTCTGTTTGCCTCTGTTTAACGCTGTTTAACTCTGTTTGCCTCTGCTTAACTTTGTGTAACTCTGTTTGCCTCTGTTTAACTCTGGTTAACTCTGTTTGCCTCTGTTCAACTCTGTTGAACTCTGTTTGCTTATGTTTGACTCTGTTTAACTCTGTTTATCTCTGTTCAACTCTGTTTGCATCTGGTTAACTCTGTTTTACTCTGTATGCCTCTGTTTAACTCTGTTTACCTCTGTATGCCTCTGTTTAACTCTGTTTCACTCTGTTTCCCTCTGTTTGCCTGTGTTTAACTCTCTTGAACTCTGTATGTCTCTGTTGAAATCTGTTTGCCTCTGTTTCAATCTATTTAACTCTGTTTGCCTCTCTTTAATTCTGTTTAACTCTGTTTGCCACTGTTCAACTCTATTTAACTCTGTTTGCCTCTGTTTAACGCGGTTTAACTCTGTATGCCTCTGTTTAACGCTGTTTAACTCTGTTCGCCTCTCTTTGCCTCTGTTTAACTCTGTTCAACTCTGTTTGCCTCTGTTGAAATCTATTTAACTCTGTTTGCCTCTGTTTAACTCTGTGTAACTCTGTTTGCCTCTGTTTAACTCTGGTTAACTCTTATTGCCTCTGTTCAACTCTGTTGAACTCTGTTTGCTTATGTTTAAATCTATTTAACTCTGTTTGCCTCTGTTTCACGCTGTTTAACTCTGTTTGCCCCTGTTTAACTCTGTTTAACTCTGTTGAACTCTGTTTAATTCTGTTCAACTCTGTTTGCCTCGGTTTAACTCTGTTTCACTCTGTTTCACTCTGTTTACCTGTATTTAACTCTGTTGAACTCTGTTTATCTCTGTTCAACTCTGTTTGCATCTGTTTAACTCTGTTTAACTCTGTATGCCTATGTTTCACTCTGTTTAACTCTGTGTGCCACTGTTTAACTCTGTTTCACTCTGTTTCCCTCTGTTTGCCTCTGTTTAACTCTGTTGAACGCTGTATGTCTCTGTTGAACTCTGTTTGCCTCTGTTTCAATCTATTTAACTCTGTTTGCCTCTGTTTAATTCTGTTTAACTCTGTTTGCCACTGTTCAACTCTATTTAACTCTGTTTGCATCTGCTTAACTCTGTTAAAATCTGTTTGCCTCTGTGTAACTCTATTTAACTCTGTTTGCCTCTGTTTAACTCTGTTTAACTCTGCATGCCTCTGTTTCACTCTGATTTAACTCTGTATGCCTCTGTTTAACTCTGTTTCACTCTGTTTAACTCTGTTCAACTCTGTTTAACTCTGTTGAATGCTGTATGTCTCTGTTGAACTCTGTTTGCATCTGTTTCAATCTATTTAACTCTGTTTGCCTCTGCTTAATTCTGTTTAACTCTGTTTGCCACTCTTCAACTCTATTTAACTCTGTTTGCCTCTGCTTAACTCTGTTAAACTCTGTTTGCCTATTTGTAACTCTATTTAACTCTGTTTGCCTCTGTTTAACGCTGTTTAACTCTGTTTGCCTCTGTTTAACTTTGTGTAACTCTGTTTGCCTCTGTTTAACTCTGGTTAACTCTGTTTGCCTCTGTTCAACTCTGTTGAACTCTGTTTGCTTATGTTTGACTCTGTTTAACTCTGTTTATCTCTGTTCAACTCTGTTTGCATCTGTTTAACTCTGTTTTACTCTGTATGCCTCTGTTTAACTCTGTTTACTTCTGTATGCCTCTGTTTAACTCTGTTTCACTCTGTTTCCCTCTGTTTGCCTGTGTTTAACTCTCTTGAACTCTGTATGTCTCTGTTGAAATCTGTTTGCCTCTGTTTCAATCTATTTAACTCTGTTTGCCTCTGTTTAATTCTGTTTAACTCTGTTTGCCACTGTTCAACTCTATTTAACTCTGTTTGCCTCTGTTTAACGCGGTTTAACTCTGTATGCCTCTGTTTAACGCTGTTTAACTCTGTTCGCCTCTCTTTGCCTCTGTTTAACTCTGTTCAACTCTGTTTGCCTCTGTTGAAATCTATTTAACTCTGTTTGCCTCTGTTTAACTCTGTGTAACTCTGTTTGCCTCTGTTTAACTCTGGTTAACTCTTATTGCCTCTGTTCAACTCTGTTGAACTCTGTTTGCTTATGTTTAAATCTACTTAACTCTGTTTGCCTCTGTTTCACGCTGTTTAACTCTGTTTGCCCCTGTTTAACTCTGTTTAACTCTGTTGAACTCTGTTTAATTCTGTTCAACTCTGTTTGCCTCGGTTTAACTCTGTTTCACTCTGTTTCACTCTGTTTACCTGTATTTAACTCTGTTGAACTCTGTTTATCTCTGTTCAACTCTGTTTGCATCTGTTTAACTCTGTTTAACTCTGTATGCCTATGTTTCACTCTGTTTAACTCTGTGTGCCACTGTTTAACTCTGTTTCACTCTGTTTCCCTCTGTTTGCCTCTGTTTAACTCTGTTGAACGCTGTATGTCTCTGTTGAACTCTGTTTGCCTCTGTTTCAATCTATTTAACTCTGTTTGCCTCTGTTTAATTCTGTTTAACTCTGTTTGCCACTGTTCAACTCTATTTAACTCTGTTTGCATCTGCTTAACTCTTTTAAAATCTGTTTGCCTCTGTGTAACTCTATTTAACTCTGTTTGCCTCTGTTTAACTCTGTTTAACTCTGCATGCCTCTGTTTCACTCTGTTTAACTCGGTATGCCTCTGTTTAACTCTGTTTCACTCTGTTTAACTCTGTTCAACTCTGTTTAACTCTGTTGAATGCTGTATGTCTCTGTTGAACTCTGTTTGCATCTGTTTCAATCTCTTTAACTCTGTTTGCCTCTGCTTAATTCTGTTTAACTCTGTTTGCCACTCTTCAACTCTATTTAACTCTGTTTGCCTCTGCTTAACTCTGTTAAACTCTGTTTGCCTATTTGTAACTCTATTTAACTCTGTTTGCCTCTGTTTAACGCTGTTTAACTCTGTTTGCTTCTGTTTAACTTTGTGTAACTCTGTTTGCCTCTGTTTAACTCTGGTTAACTCTGTTTGCCTCTGTTCAACTCTGTTGAACTCTGTTTGCTTATGTTTGACTCTGTTTAACTCTGTTTATCTCTGTTCAACTCTGTTTGCATCTGTTTAACTCTGTTTTACTCTGTATGCCTCTGTTTAACTCTGTTTACTTCTGTATGCCTCTGTTTAACTCTGTTTCACTCTGTTTCCCTCTGTTTGCCTGTGTTTAACTCTCTTGAACTCTGTATGTCTCTGTTGAAATCTGTTTGCCTCTGTTTCAATCTATTTAACTCTGTTTGCCTCTGTTTAATTCCGTTTAACTCTGTTTGCCACTGTTCAACTCTATTTAACTCTGTTTGCCTCTGTTTAACGCGGTTTAACTCTGTATGCCTCTGTTTAACGCTGTTTAACTCTGTTCGCCTCTCTTTGCCTCTGTTTAACTCTGTTCAACTCTGTTTGCCTCTGTTGAAATCTATTTAACTCTGTTTGCCTCTGTTTAACTCTGTGTAACTCTGTTTGCCTCTGTTTAACTCTGGTTAACTCTTATTGCCTCTGTTCAACTCTGTTGAACTCTGTTTGCTTATGTTTAAATCTATTTAACTCTGTTTGCCTCTGTTTCACGCTGTTTAACTCTGTTTGCCCCTGTTTAACTCTGTTTAACTCTGTATGCCTATGTTTCACTCTGTTTAACTCTGTCTGCCTCTGTTTAACTCTGTTTCACTCTGTTTCCCTCTGTTTGCCTCTGTTTAACTCTGTTGAACGCTGTATGTCTCTGTTGAACTCTGTTTGCCTCTGTTTCAATCTATTTAACTCTGTTTGCCTCTGTTTAATTCTGTTTAACTCTGTTTGCCACTGTTCAACTCTATTTAACTCTGTTTGCATCTGCTTAACTCTGTTAAAATCTGTTTGCCTCAGTGTAACTCTATTTAACTCTGTTTGCCTCTGTTTAACGCTGTTTAACTCTGCTTGCCTCTGTTGAACTCTGTGTAACTCTGTTTGCCTCTGTTGAAATCTATTTAACTCTGTTTGCCTCTATTTAACTCTGTGTAACTCTGTTTGCCCCTGTTTAACTCTGGTTAACTCTTATTGCCTCTGTTCAACTCTGTTGAACTCTGTTTGCTTATGTTTAAATCTATTTAACTCTGTTTGCCTCTGTTTCACGCTGTTTAACTCTGTTTGCCCCTGTTTAACTCTGTTTAACTCTGTTGAACTCTGTTTAATTCTGTTCAACTCTGTTTGCCTCGGTTTAACTCTGTTTCACTCTGTTTCCCTCTGTTTGCCTCTGTTTAACTCTTTTGAATGCTGTATGTCTCTGTTGAACTCTGTTTGCCTCTGTTTCAATCTATTTAAATCTGTTTGCCTCTGTTTAATTCTGTTTAACTCTGTTTGCCACTGTTCAACTCTATTTAACGCTGTTTGCATCTGCTTAACTCTGTTAAACTCTGTTTGCCTCTGTGTAACTCTGTTTAACTCTGTTTGCCTCTGTTTAACGCCGTTTAACTCTCTTTGCCTCTGTTGAACTCTGTGTAACTCTGTTTGCCTCTGTTTAACTCTGGTTAACTCTGTTGCCTCTGTTCAACTCGGTTGAACTCTGTTTGCTTATGTTTAACTCTGTTTAACTCTGTTTATCTCTGTTCAACTCTGTTTGCATCTGTTTAACTCTGTTTTACTCTGTATGCCTCTGTTTAACTCTGTTTAACTCTGTATGCCTCTGTTTAACTCTGTTTCACTCTGTTTCCCTCTGTTTGCCTCTGTTTAACTATGTTGAATGCTGTATGGCTCTGTTGAACTCTGGTTGCCTCTGTTTCAATCTATTTAACTCTGTTTGCCTCTGTTTAATTCTGTTTAACTCTGTTTGCCACTGTTCAAATCTATTTAACTCTGTTTGCCTCTGCTTAACTCTGTTAAACTCTGTTTGCCTCTGTGTAACTCTATTTAACTCTGTTTGCCTCTGTTTAACGCTGTTTAACTCTGTTTGCCTCTGTTTAACTCTGTATGCATCTGCTTAACTCTGTTTAACTCTGTATGCCTCTGTTAAACTCTGTTTCACTCTGTTTCACTCTGTTTACCTGTATTTAACTCTGTTGAACTCTGTTTATCTCTGTTCAACTCTGTTTGCCTCTGCTTAATTCTGTTTAACTCTGTATGCCTATGTTTCACTCTGTTTAACTCTGTATGCCTCTGTTTAACTCTGTTTCACTCTGTTTCCCTCTGTTTGCTTCTGTTTAACTCTCTTGAACTCTGTATGTCTCTGTTGAAATCTGTTTGCCTCTGTTTCAATCTATTTAACTCTGTTTGCCTCTGTTTAATTCTGTTTAACTCTGTTTGCCACTGTTCAACTCTATTTAACTCTGTTTGCATCTGCTTAACTCTGTTAAACTCTGTTTGCCTCTGTGTAACTCTATTTAACTCTGTTTGCCTCTGTTTAACGCTGTTTAACACTGTTTGCCTCTGTTGAATTCTGTGAAACTCTGTTTGCCTCTGTTGAAATCCATTTAACTCTGTTTGCCTCTGTTTAACTCTGTGTAACTCTGTTTGCCTCTGTTTAACTCTGGTTAACTCTTATTGCCTCTTTTCAACTCTGTTGAACTCTGTTTGCTTATGTTTAAATCTATTTAACTCTGTTTGCCTCTGTTTCACGCTGTTTAACTCTGTTTGCCCCTGTTTAACTCTGTTTAACTCTGTTGAACTCTGTTTAATTCTGTTCAACTCTGTTTGCCTCGGTTTAACTCTGTTTCACTCTGTTTACCTATATTTAACTCTGTTGAACTCTGTTTATCTCTGTTCAACTCTGTTTGCATCTGTTTAACTCTGTTTAACTCTGTATGCCTATGTTTCACTCTGTTTAACTCTGTGTGCCTATGTTTAACTCTGTTTCACTCTGTTTCCCTCTGTTTGCCTCTGTTTAACTCTGCTAAATGCTGTATGTCTCTGTTGAACTCTGTTTGCCTCTGTTTCAATCTATTTAACTCTGTTTGCCTCTGTTTAATTCTGTTTAGCTCTGTGTGCCACTGTTCAACTCTATTTAACTCTGTTTGCATCTGCTTAACTCTGTTAACCTCTGTTTGCCTCTGTGTAACTCTGTTTAACTCTGTTTGCCTCTTTTTAACGCTGTTTAACTCTGTTTGCCTCTGTTGAACTCTGTGTAACTCTGTTTGCCTCTGTTTAACTCTGGTTAACTCTGTTTGCCTCTATTCAACTCTGTTGAACTCTGTTTGCTTATGTTTAACTCTGTTTAACTCTGTTTATCTCTGTTCAACTCTGTTTGCATCTGTTTAACTCTGTTTTACTCTGTATGCCTCTGTTTAACTCTGTTTAACTCTGTATGCCTCTGTTTAACTCTGTTTCACTCTGTTTCCCTCTGTTTGCCTCTGTTTAACTCCGTTGAATGCTGTATGGCTCTGTTGAACTCTGGTTGCCTCTGTTTCAATCTATTTAACTCTGTTTGCCTCTGTTTAATTCTGTTTAACTCTGTTTGCCACTGTTCAACTCTATTTAGCTCTGTTTGCCTCTGCTTAACTCTGTTAAACTCTGTTTGCCTCTGTGTAACTCTATTTAACTCTGTTTGCCTCTGTTGAACGCTGTTCAACTCTGTTTGCCTCTGTTTAACTCTGTATGCCTCTGCTTAACTCTGTTTAACTCTGTATGCCTCTGTTAAACTCTGTTTCACTCTGTTTCACTCTGTTTGCCCGTGTTTAACTCTGCTGAATTCTGTTTGCCTCTGATTAACTCTATTGAACTCTGTTTGCCTCTGTTGAAATCTATTTAATTCTGTTTGCCTCTGCTTAATTCTGTTAAACTCTGTTTGCCTCTGTGTAACTCTATTTAACTCTGTTTGCATCTGTGTAACTCTGTTTAACTCTGTATGCCTCTGTTTCACTCTGTTTAACTCTGTATGCCTCTGTTTAACTCTGTTTCACTCTGTTTAACTCTGTTCAACTCTGTTTAACTCTGTTGAATGCTGTATGTCTCTGTTGAACTCTGTTTGCATCTGTTTCAATCTATTTAACTCTGTTTGCCTCTGCTTAATTCTGTTTAACTCTGTTTGCCACTGTTCAACTCTATTTAACTCTGTTTGCTTCTGCTTAACTCTGTTAAACTCTGTTTGCCTCTGTGTAACTCTATTTAACTCTGTTTGCCTCTGTTTAACGCTGTTTAACTCTGTTTGCCTCTGTTTAACTTTGTGTAACTCTTTTTGCCTCTGTTTAACTCTGGTTAACTCTGTTTGCCTCTGTTCAACTCTGTTGAACTCTGTTTGCTTATGTTTGACTCTGTTTAACTCTGTTTATCTCTGTTCAACTCTGTTTGCATCTGTTTAACTCTGTTTTACTCTGTATGCCTCTGTTTAACTCTGTTTACCTCTGTATGCCTCTGTTTAACTCTGTTTCACTCTGTTTCTCTCTGTTTGCCTCTGTTTAACTCTCTTGAACTCTGTATGTCTCTGTTGAAATCTGTTTGCCTCTGTTTCAATCTATTTAACTCTGTTTGCCTCTGTTTAATTCTGTTTAACTCTGTTTGCCACTGTTCAACTCTATTTAACTCTGTTTGCCTCTGTTTAACGCGGTTTAACTCTGTATGCCTCTGTTTAACGCTGTTTAACTCTGTTCGCCTCTCTTTGCCTCTGTTTAACTCTGTTCAACTCTGTTTGCCTCTGTTAAAATCTATTTAACTCTGTTTGCCTCTGTTTAACTCTGTGTAACTCTGTTTGCCTCTGTTTAACTCTGGTTAACTCTTATTGCCTCTGTTCAACTCTGTTGAACTCTGTTTGCTTATGTTTAAATCTATTTAACTCTGTTTGCCTCTGTTTCACGCTGTTTAACTCTGTTTGCCCCTGTTTAACTCTGTTTAACTCTGTTGAACTCTGTTTAATTCTGTTCAACTCTGTTTGCCTCGGTTTAACTCTGTTTCACTCTGTTTCACTCTGTTTACCTGTATTTAACTCTGTTGAACTCTGTTTATCTCTGTTCAACTCTGTTTGCATCTGTTTAACTCTGTTTAACTCTGTATGCCTATGTTTCACTCTGTTTAACTCTGTGTGCTTCTGTTTAACTCTGTTTCACTCTGTTTCCCTCTGTTTGCCTCTGTTTAAATCTGTTGAACGCTGTACGTCTCTGTTGAACTCTGTTTGCCACTGTTTCAATCTATTTATCTCTGTTTGCCTCTGTTTAATTCTGTTTAACTCTGTTTGCCACTGTTCAACTCTATGTAACTCTGTTTGCATCTGTTTAACTCTGTTAAACTCTGTTTGCCTCTGTGTAACTCTATTTAACTCTGTTTGTCTCTGTTTAACGCTGTTTAACTCTGTTTGCCTCTGTTGAACTCTGTGTAACTCTGTTTGCCTCTGTTGAAATCTATTTAACTCTGTTTGCCTCTGTTTAACTCTGTGTAAGTCTGTTTGCCTCTGTTTAACTCTGGTTAACTCTTATTGCCTCTGTTCAACTCTGTTGAACTCTGTTTGCTAATGTTTAAGTCTATTTAACTCTGTTTGCCTCTGTTTCACTCTGTTTAACTCTGTTTGCCCCTGTTTAACTCTGTTTAACTCTGTTGAACTCTGTTTAATTCTGTTGAACTCTGTTTGCCTCGGTTTAACTCTGTTTCACTCTGTTTCACTCTGTTTACCTGTATTTAACTCTGTTGAACTCTGTTTATCTCTGTTCAACTCTGTTTGCATCTGTTTAGCTCTGTTTAACTCTGTGTGCTCTGTTTAACTCTGTTTCACTCTGTTTCCCTCTGTTTGCCTCTGTTTAACTCTGTTGAATGCTGTATGTCTCTGTTGAACTCTGTTTGCCTCTGTTTCAATCTATTTAACTCTGTTTGCCTCTGTTTAATTCTGTTTAACTCTGTTTGCCACTGTTCAACTCTATTTAACTGTTTGCATCTGCTTAACTCTGTTAAACTCTGTTTGCCTCTGTGTAACTCTATTTAACTCTGTTTGCCTCTGTTTAACGCTGTTTAACTCTGTTTGCCTCTGTTGAACTCTGTGTAACTCTGTTTGCCTCTGTTTAACTCTGGTTAACTCTTATTGCCTCTGTTCAACTCTGTTGAACTCTGTTTGCTTATGTTTAAATCTACTTAACTCTGTTTGCCTCTGTTTCACGCTGTTTAACTCTGTTTGCCCCTGTTTAACTCTGTTTAACTCTGTTGAACTCTGTTTAATTCTGTTCAACTCTGTTTGCCTCGGTTTAACTCTGTTTCACTCTGTTTCACTCTGTTTACCTGTATTTAACTCTGTTGAACTCTGTTTATCTCTGTTCAACTCTGTTTGCATCTGTTTAACTCTGTTTAACTCTGTATGCCTATGTTTCACTCTGTTTAACTCTGTGTGCCACTGTTTAACTCTGTTTCACTCTGTTTCCCTCTGTTTGCCTCTGTTTAACTCTGTTGAACGCTGTATGTCTCTGTTGAACTCTGTTTGCCTCTGTTTCAATCTATTTAACTCTGTTTGCCTCTGTTTAATTCTGTTTAACTCTGTTTGCCACTGTTCAACTCTATTTAACTCTGTTTGCATCTGCTTAACTCTTTTAAAATCTGTTTGCCTCTGTGTAACTCTATTTAACTCTGTTTGCCTCTGTTTAACTCTGTTTAACTCTGCATGCCTCTGTTTCACTCTGTTTAACTCGGTATGCCTCTGTTTAACTCTGTTTCACTCTGTTTAACTCTGTTCAACTCTGTTTAACTCTGTTGAATGCTGTATGTCTCTGTTGAACTCTGTTTGCATCTGTTTCAATCTCTTTAACTCTGTTTGCCTCTGCTTAATTCTGTTTAACTCTGTTTGCCACTCTTCAACTCTATTTAACTCTGTTTGCCTCTGCTTAACTCTGTTAAACTCTGTTTGCCTATTTGTAACTCTATTTAACTCTGTTTGCCTCTGTTTAACGCTGTTTAACTCTGTTTGCTTCTGTTTAACTTTGTGTAACTCTGTTTGCCTCTGTTTAACTCTGGTTAACTCTGTTTGCCTCTGTTCAACTCTGTTGAACTCTGTTTGCTTATGTTTGACTCTGTTTAACTCTGTTTATCTCTGTTCAACTCTGTTTGCATCTGTTTAACTCTGTTTTACTCTGTATGCCTCTGTTTAACTCTGTTTACTTCTGTATGCCTCTGTTTAACTCTGTTTCACTCTGTTTCCCTCTGTTTGCCTGTGTTTAACTCTCTTGAACTCTGTATGTCTCTGTTGAAATCTGTTTGCCTCTGTTTCAATCTATTTAACTCTGTTTGCCTCTGTTTAATTCCGTTTAACTCTGTTTGCCACTGTTCAACTCTATTTAACTCTGTTTGCCTCTGTTTAACGCGGTTTAACTCTGTATGCCTCTGTTTAACGCTGTTTAACTCTGTTCGCCTCTCTTTGCCTCTGTTTAACTCTGTTCAACTCTGTTTGCCTCTGTTGAAATCTATTTAACTCTGTTTGCCTCTGTTTAACTCTGTGTAACTCTGTTTGCCTCTGTTTAACTCTGGTTAACTCTTATTGCCTCTGTTCAACTCTGTTGAACTCTGTTTGCTTGTGTTTAAATCTATTTAACTCTGTTTGCCTCTGTTTCACGCTGTTTAACTCTGTTTGCCCCTGTTTAACTCTGTTTAACTCTGTATGCCTATGTTTCACTCTGTTTAACTCTGTCTGCCTCTGTTTAACTCTGTTTCACTCTGTTTCCCTCTGTTTGCCTCTGTTTAACTCTGTTGAACGCTGTATGTCTCTGTTGAACTCTGTTTGCCTCTGTTTCAATCTATTTAACTCTGTTTGCCTCTGTTTAATTCTGTTTAACTCTGTTTGCCACTGTTCAACTCTATTTAACTCTGTTTGCATCTGCTTAACTCTGTTAAAATCTGTTTGCCTCAGTGTAACTCTATTTAACTCTGTTTGCCTCTGTTTAACGCTGTTTAACTCTGCTTGCCTCTGTTGAACTCTGTGTAACTCTGTTTGCCTCTGTTGAAATCTATTTAACTCTGTTTGCCTCTATTTAACTCTGTGTAACTCTGTTTGCCCCTGTTTAACTCTGGTTAACTCTTATTGCCTCTGTTCAACTCTGTTGAACTCTGTTTGCTTATGTTTAAATCTATTTAACTCTGTTTGCCTCTGTTTCACGCTGTTTAACTCTGTTTGCCCCTGTTTAACTCTGTTTAACTCTGTTGAACTCTGTTTAATTCTGTTCAACTCTGTTTGCCTCGGTTTAACTCTGTTTCACTCTGTTTCCCTCTGTTTGCCTCTGTTTAACTCTTTTGAATGCTGTATGTCTCTGTTGAACTCTGTTTGCCTCTGTTTCAATCTATTTAAATCTGTTTGCCTCTGTTTAATTCTGTTTAACTCTGTTTGCCACTGTTCAACTCTATTTAACGCTGTTTGCATCTGCTTAACTCTGTTAAACTCTGTTTGCCTCTGTGTAACTCTGTTTAACTCTGTTTGCCTCTGTTTAACGCCGTTTAACTCTCTTTGCCTCTGTTGAACTCTGTGTAACTCTGTTTGCCTCTGTTTAACTCTGGTTAACTCTGTTGCCTCTGTTCAACTCGGTTGAACTCTGTTTGCTTATGTTTAACTCTGTTTAACTCTGTTTATCTCTGTTCAACTCTGTTTGCATCTGTTTAACTCTGTTTTACTCTGTATGCCTCTGTTTAACTCTGTTTAACTCTGTATGCCTCTGTTTAACTCTGTTTCACTCTGTTTCCCTCTGTTTGCCTCTGTTTAACTATGTTGAATGCTGTATGGCTCTGTTGAACTCTGGTTGCCTCTGTTTCAATCTATTTAACTCTGTTTGCCTCTGTTTAATTCTGTTTAACTCTGTTTGCCACTGTTCAAATCTATTTAACTCTGTTTGCCTCTGCTTAACTCTGTTAAACTCTGTTTGCCTCTGTGTAACTCTATTTAACTCTGTTTGCCTCTGTTTAACGCTGTTTAACTCTGTTTGCCTCTGTTTAACTCTGTATGCATCTGCTTAACTCTGTTTAACTCTGTATGCCTCTGTTAAACTCTGTTTCACTCTGTTTCACTCTGTTTACCTGTATTTAACTCTGTTGAACTCTGTTTATCTCTGTTCAACTCTGTTTGCCTCTGCTTAATTCTGTTTAACTCTGTATGCCTATGTTTCACTCTGTTTAACTCTGTATGCCTCTGTTTAACTCTGTTTCACTCTGTTTCCCTCTGTTTGCTTCTGTTTAACTCTCTTGAACTCTGTATGTCTCTGTTGAAATCTGTTTGCCTCTGTTTCAATCTATTTAACTCTGTTTGCCTCTGTTTAATTCTGTTTAACTCTGTTTGCCACTGTTCAACTCTATTTAACTCTGTTTGCATCTGCTTAACTCTGTTAAACTCTGTTTGCCTCTGTGTAACTCTATTTAACTCTGTGTGCCTCTGTTTAACGCTGTTTAACACTGTTTGCCTCTGTTGAATTCTGTGAAACTCTGTTTGCCTCTGTTGAAATCCATTTAACTCTGTTTGCCTCTGTTTAACTCTGTGTAACTCTGTTTGCCTCTGTTTAACTCTGGTTAACTCTTATTGCCTCTTTTCAACTCTGTTGAACTCTGTTTGCTTATGTTTAAATCTATTTAACTCTGTTTGCCTCTGTTTCACGCTGTTTAACTCTGTTTGCCCCTGTTTAACTCTGTTTAACTCTGTTGAACTCTGTTTAATTCTGTTCAACTCTGTTTGCCTCGGTTTAACTCTGTTTCACTCTGTTTACCTATATTTAACTCTGTTGAACTCTGTTTATCTCTGTTCAACTCTGTTTGCATCTGTTTAACTCTGTTTAACTCTGTATGCCTATGTTTCACTCTGTTTAACTCTGTGTGCCTATGTTTAACTCTGTTTCACTCTGTTTCCCTCTGTTTGCCTCTGTTTAACTCTGCTAAATGCTGTATGTCTCTGTTGAACTCTGTTTGCCTCTGTTTCAATCTATTTAACTCTGTTTGCCTCTGTTTAATTCTGTTTAGCTCTGTGTGCCACTGTTCAACTCTATTTAACTCTGTTTGCATCTGCTTAACTCTGTTAACCTCTGTTTGCCTCTGTGTAACTCTGTTTAACTCTGTTTGCCTCTTTTTAACGCTGTTTAACTCTGTTTGCCTCTGTTGAACTCTGTGTAACTCTGTTTGCCTCTGTTTAACTCTGGTTAACTCTGTTTGCCTCTATTCAACTCTGTTGAACTCTGTTTGCTTATGTTTAACTCTGTTTAACTCTGTTTATCTCTGTTCAACTCTGTTTGCATCTGTTTAACTCTGTTTTACTCTGTATGCCTCTGTTTAACTCTGTTTAACTCTGTATGCCTCTGTTTAACTCTGTTTCACTCTGTTTCCCTCTGTTTGCCTCTGTTTAACTCCGTTGAATGCTGTATGGCTCTGTTGAACTCTGGTTGCCTCTGTTTCAATCTATTTAACTCTGTTTGCCTCTGTTTAATTCTGTTTAACTCTGTTTGCCACTGTTCAACTCTATTTAGCTCTGTTTGCCTCTGCTTAACTCTGTTAAACTCTGTTTGCCTCTGTGTAACTCTATTTAACTCTGTTTGCCTCTGTTGAACGCTGTTCAACTCTGTTTGCCTCTGTTTAACTCTGTATGCCTCTGCTTAACTCTGTTTAACTCTGTATGCCTCTGTTAAACTCTGTTTCACTCTGTTTCACTCTGTTTGCCCGTGTTTAACTCTGCTGAATTCTGTTTGCCTCTGATTAACTCTATTGAACTCTGTTTGCCTCTGTTGAAATCTATTTAATTCTGTTTGCCTCTGCTTAATTCTGTTAAACTCTGTTTGCCTCTGTGTAACTCTATTTAACTCTGTTTGCATCTGTGTAACTCTGTTTAACTCTGTATGCCTCTGTTTCACTCTGTTTAACTCTGTATGCCTCTGTTTAACTCTGTTTCACTCTGTTTAACTCTGTTCAACTCTGTTTAACTCTGTTGAATGCTGTATGTCTCTGTTGAACTCTGTTTGCATCTGTTTCAATCTATTTAACTCTGTTTGCCTCTGCTTAATTCTGTTTAACTCTGTTTGCCACTGTTCAACTCTATTTAACTCTGTTTGCTTCTGCTTAACTCTGTTAAACTCTGTTTGCCTCTGTGTAACTCTATTTAACTCTGTTTGCCTCTGTTTAACGCTGTTTAACTCTGTTTGCCTCTGTTTAACTTTGTGTAACTCTTTTTGCCTCTGTTTAACTCTGGTTAACTCTGTTTGCCTCTGTTCAACTCTGTTGAACTCTGTTTGCTTATGTTTGACTCTGTTTAACTCTGTTTATCTCTGTTCAACTCTGTTTGCATCTGTTTAACTCTGTTTTACTCTGTATGCCTCTGTTTAACTCTGTTTACCTCTGTATGCCTCTGTTTAACTCTGTTTCACTCTGTTTCTCTCTGTTTGCCTCTGTTTAACTCTCTTGAACTCTGTATGTCTCTGTTGAAATCTGTTTGCCTCTGTTTCAATCTATTTAACTCTGTTTGCCTCTGTTTAATTCTGTTTAACTCTGTTTGCCACTGTTCAACTCTATTTAACTCTGTTTGCCTCTGTTTAACGCGGTTTAACTCTGTATGCCTCTGTTTAACGCTGTTTAACTCTGTTCGCCTCTCTTTGCCTCTGTTTAACTCTGTTCAACTCTGTTTGCCTCTGTTAAAATCTATTTAACTCTGTTTGCCTCTGTTTAACTCTGTGTAACTCTGTTTGCCTCTGTTTAACTCTGGTTAACTCTTATTGCCTCTGTTCAACTCTGTTGAACTCTGTTTGCTTATGTTTAAATCTATTTAACTCTGTTTGCCTCTGTTTCACGCTGTTTAACTCTGTTTGCCCCTGTTTAACTCTGTTTAACTCTGTTGAACTCTGTTTAATTCTGTTCAACTCTGTTTGCCTCGGTTTAACTCTGTTTCACTCTGTTTCACTCTGTTTACCTGTATTTAACTCTGTTGAACTCTGTTTATCTCTGTTCAACTCTGTTTGCATCTGTTTAACTCTGTTTAACTCTGTATGCCTATGTTTCACTCTGTTTAACTCTGTGTGCTTCTGTTTAACTCTGTTTCACTCTGTTTCCCTCTGTTTGCCTCTGTTTAAATCTGTTGAACGCTGTACGTCTCTGTTGAACTCTGTTTGCCACTGTTTCAATCTATTTATCTCTGTTTGCCTCTGTTTAATTCTGTTTAACTCTGTTTGCCACTGTTCAACTCTATGTAACTCTGTTTGCATCTGTTTAACTCTGTTAAACTCTGTTTGCCTCTGTGTAACTCTATTTAACTCTGTTTGTCTCTGTTTAACGCTGTTTAACTCTGTTTGCCTCTGTTGAACTCTGTGTAACTCTGTTTGCCCCTGTTGAAATCTATTTAACTCTGTTTGCCTCTGTTTAACTCTGTGTAAGTCTGTTTGCCTCTGTTTAACTCTGGTTAACTCTTATTGCCTCTGTTCAACTCTGTTGAACTCTGTTTGCTAATGTTTAAGTCTATTTAACTCTGTTTGCCTCTGTTTCACTCTGTTTAACTCTGTTTGCCCCTGTTTAACTCTGTTTAACTCTGTTGAACTCTGTTTAATTCTGTTGAACTCTGTTTGCCTCGGTTTAACTCTGTTTCACTCTGTTTCACTCTGTTTACCTGTATTTAACTCTGTTGAACTCTGTTTATCTCTGTTCAACTCTGTTTGCATCTGTTTAACTCTGTTTAACTCTGTGTGCTCTGTTTAACTCTGTTTCACTCTGTTTCCCTCTGTTTGCCTCTGTTTAACTCTGTTGAATGCTGTATGTCTCTGTTGAACTCTGTTTGCCTCTGTTTCAATCTATTTAACTCTGTTTGCCTCTGTTTAATTCTGTTTAACTCTGTTTGCCACTGTTCAACTCTATTTAACTGTTTGCATCTGCTTAACTCTGTTAAACTCTGTTTGCCTCTGTGTAACTCTATTTAACTCTGTTTGCCTCTGTTTAACGCTGTTTAACTCTGTTTGCCTCTGTTGAACTCTGTGTAACTCTGTTTGCCTCTGTTTAACTCTGGTTAACTCTGTTTCCCTCTGTTCAACTCTGTTGAACTCTGTTTGCTTATGTTTAACTCTGTTTAACTCTGTTTATCTCTGTTCAACTCTGTTTGCATCTGTTTAACTCTGTTTTACTCTGTATGCCTCTGTTTGCATCTGTTTAACTCTGTATGCCTCTGTTTAACTCTGTTTCACTCTGTTTCCCTCTGTTTGCTTCTGTTTAACTCTCTTGAACTCTGTATGTCTCTGTTGAAATCTGTTTGCCTCTGTTTCAATCTATTTAACTCTGTTTGCCTCTGTTTAATTCTGTTTAACTGTGTTTGCCACTGTTCAACTCTATTTAACTCTGTTTGCATCTGCTTAAATCTGTGTAACTCTGTTTGCCTCTGTTTAACTCTATTTAACTCTGTTTGCCTCTGTTCAACTCTGTTGAACTCTGTTTGCTTATGTTTAACTCTGTTTAACTCTGTTTATCTCTGTTCAACTCTGTTTGCATCTGTTTAACTCTGTTTTACTCTGTATGCCACTGTTTAACTCTGTTTAACTCTGTTTGCCTCTGTTTAACGCTATTTAACTCTGTTTGCCTCTGTTTAACACTGTTTAACTCTGTGTAACTCTGCTTGCCTCTGTTTAACTCTGTTGAACTCTGTTTGCCTCTGTTCAACTCTGTTGAACTCTGTTTGCTTATGTTTAACTCTGTTTAACTCTGTTCGCCTCTCTTTACCTCTGTTTAACGTTGTTTATCTCTGTTTAACTCTGTTTGCATCTGTTTAACTCTGTTTGCCTCAGTTTAACTCTGTTTCACTTAGTTTCCATCTGTTTACATGTGTTTAACTCTGTTGAACTCTGTTTATCTCTGTTCAACTATGTTTGCATCTGTTTAACTCTGTTGAAATCTTCTTGCCTCTGTTTAACTTTGTGTTGCTCTGTTTGCCTCTGTTTATCTCTGTTTAACTCTGTATGCCTCAGTTTAATTCTGTTTAACTCTGTTTGCCTCTATTTAACTCTATTAAACTCTGTTTGCTTCTGTTTCATGCTGTGTAACTCTGTTTGCCTCAGTTTCACTCTGTTTAACTCTTTAATCCTCTCTTTAACTCTGTTGAACTATTTTTGCCTCTGTTTAACTCTGTTTGCCTCTGTTTAACTCTGTTTATCTCTGTTTGTCTCTGTTTGACTCTATTTAACTCTGTTTGCCTCTGTTTAACGCTGTTGCACTCTGTTTGCCTCTGTTTGACTCAGTTTCCATCTGTTTCCCTCTGTTTAACTCTGTTTAACTCTGTTGAACTCTGCTTGCCTACGTGTAACACTGTTTAACTCTGTTCATCTCTTTTTAGCTGTGTTTAACTCTGTTTAACTCTGTTTGCCTCTCTTTGCCTCTATTTCTCTCTGTTTAAATCTGTTTACCTCTGTTCAGCTCTGTTTAACTCTGTTTGTCTCGGTTTAACTCTGTTTCACTCTGTTACCCTCTGTTTACCTGTGTTTAAATCTGTTGAAATCTGTTTATCTCTGTTCAACTCTGTTTGCCTCTGTCTCAATCTATTTAACTCTGTTTGCCTCTGTTCAACTCTGTTTAACTCTGTATGCCTCTGTTTAACTCTGTTTAACTCTGTTGAACTCTGTTTGCTCTGTTGAACTCTGTTTGACTCTATTCATCTCTCTTTACCTGTGATTAACGCTGATTAACTCTGTTTGCCTCTGTTCAACTCTGTTCAACTCTGTTTGCCTCGGTTAACTCTGTTTCACTCTGTTTCCCTCTGTTTACCTGTGTTTAACTCTGTTGAACTCTGTTTATCTCTCTTCAACTCTGTTTGCATCTGTTTAACTCTGTTTAACTCTGTATGCCTCTGTTCAACTCTGTTTAACTCTGTATGCCTCTGTTTAATTCTGTTTCACTCTGTTTCCCTCTGTTTGCCTCTGTTTAACTCTGTTGAAATCTGTTTACCTCTGTTCAGCTCTGTTTAAGTCTATTTGCCTCGGATTAACTCTGTTTCACTCTGTTACCCTCTGTTTACCTGTGTTTAAATCTGTTGAAATCTGTTTATCTCTGTTCAACACTGTTTGCCTCTGTTTCAATCTATTTAACTCTGTTTGCCTCTGTTTAATTCTGTTTAACTCTGTTTGCCACTGTTCAACACTATTTAACTCTGTTTGCATCTGTTTAACGCTGTTCTACTCTGTTTGCCTCTGTTCAACTCTATTTAACTCTGTTTGCCTCTGTTTATCTCTGTTAAACTCTGTTTGCCTCTGTTTAACTCTGTTGAACTCTGTATGTCTCTGTTGAACTCTGTTTGCCTCTGTTTCAATCTACCTAACTCTGTTTGCCTCTGTTTAATTCTGTTTAACTCTGTTTGACACTGTTCAACACTATTTAACTCTGTTTGCATCTGTTTAACGCTGTTTTACTCTGTTTGCCTCTGTTTTATTCTGTTTAACTCTGTTTGCCACTGTTCAACTCTATTTAACTCTGTTTGCCTCTGTTTAACTCTGTTAAACTCTGTTTGCCTCTGTTTAACTCTATTTAATTTCTGGTTGCCTCTGTTTAACGCTGTTTAACTCTGTTTGCCTCTGTTTAACTCTGTTTAACTCTGTGTAACTCTGTTTGCCTCTGTTTAACTCTGGTTAACTCTGTTTGCCTCTGTTCAACTCTGTTGAACTCTGTTTGCTTATGTTTAACTCTGTTTAACTCTGTTCGCCTCTCTTTACCTCTGTTTAACGTTGTTTATCTCTGTTTAACTCTGCTTGCCTCTGTTTAACTCTGTTTGCCTCGGTTTAACTCTGTTTCACTTAGTTTCCATCTGTTTACATGTGTTTAACTCTGTTGAACTCTGTTTATCTCTGTTCAACTATGTTTGCATCTGTTTAACTCTGTTGAAATCTTCTTGCCTCTGTTTAACTTTGTGTTGCTCTGTTTGCCTCTGTTTATCTCTGTTTAACTCTGTTTGCCTCAGTTTAATTCTGTTTAACTCTGTTTGACTCTATTTAACTCTATTAAACTCTGTTTGCTTCTGTTTCACGCTGTGTAACTCTGTTTGCCTCAGTTTCACTTTGTTTAACTCTTTCATCCTCTCTTTAACTCTGTTGAAATATTTTTGCCTCTGTTTAACTCTGTTTGCCTCTGTGTAACTCTGTTTATCTCTGTTTGTCTCTGTTTGACTCTATTTAACTCTGTTTGCCTCTGTTTAACGCTGTTTCACTCTGTTTGCCTCTGTTTGACTCAGTTTCCATCTGTTTCCCTCTGTTTAACTCTGTTTAACTCTGTTGAACTCTGCTTGCCTACGTGTAACTCTGTTTAACTCTGTTCATCTCTTTTTAGCTGTGTTTAACTCTGTTTAACTCAGTTCGCCTCTCTTTGCCTCTATTTCTCTCTGTTTAAATCTGTTTACCTCTGTTCAGCTCTGTTTAACTCTGTTTGTCTCGGTTTAACTCTGTTTCACTCTGTTACCCTCTGTTTACCTGTGTTTAAATCTGTTGAAATCTGTTTATCTCTGTTCAACTCTGTTTGCCTCTGTCTCAATCTATTTAACTCTGTTTGCCTCTGTTCAACTCTGTTTAACTCTGTATGCCTCTGTTTAACTCTGTTTAACTCTGTTGAACTCTGTTTGCTCTGTTGAACTCTGTTTGACTCTGTTCATCTCTCTTTACCTGTGTTTAACTCTGTTTAACTCTGTTTGCCTCTGTTCAACTCTGTTCAACTCTGTTTGCCTCGGTTTAACTCTGTTTCACTCTGTTTCCCTCTGTTTACCTGTGTTTAACTCTGTTGAACTCTGTTTATCTCTGTTCAACTCTGTTTGCATCTGTTTAACTCTGTTTAACTCTGTATGCCTCTGTTCAACTCTGTTTAACTCTGTATGCCTCTGTTTAAATCTGTTTCACTCTGTTTCCCTCTGTTTGCCTCTGTTTAACTCTGTTGAAATCTGTTTACCTCTGTTCAGCTCTGTTTAAGTCTGTTTGCCTCGGTTTAACTCTGTTTCACTCTATTACCCTCTGTTTACCTGTGTTTAAATCTGTTGAAATCTGTTTATCTCTGTTCACCTCTGTTTGCCTCTGTTTCAATCTATTTAACTCTGTTTGCCTCTGTTTAATTCTGTTTAACTCTGTTTGCCACTGTTCAACACTATTTAACTCTGTTTGCATCTGTTTAACGCTGTTCTACTCTGTTTGCCTCTGTTTAATTCTGTTTCCCTCTGTTTGCCACTGTTCAACTCTATTTAACTCTGTTTGCCTCTGTTTAACGCTGTTTAACTCTGTTTGCCTCTGTTTAACTCTATTTAACTCTGTTTGCCTCTGTTTAACGCTGTTTAACTCTGTTTGCCTCTGTTTAACTCTGTTTAACTCTGTGTAACTCTGTTTGCCTCTGTGTAACTCTGGTTAACTCTGTTTGCCTCTCTTCAACTCTCTTGAACTCTGTTTGCTTATGTTTAACTCTGTTTAACTCTGTTCGCCTCTCTTTACCTCTGTTTAACGTTGTTTATCTCTGTTTAACTCTGTTTGCCTCTGTTTAACTCTGTTTGCCTCAGTTTCACTCTGTTTCACTTAGTTTCCATCTGTTTACATGTGTTTAACTCTGTTGAACTCTGTTTATCTCTGTTCAACTATGTTTGCATCCGTTTAACTCTGTTGAAATCTTCTTGCCTCTGTTTAACTCTGTGTTGCTCTGTTTGACTCTGTTTATCTCTGTTTAACTCTGTTTGCCTCAGTTTAATTCTGTTTAACTCTGTTTGACTCTATTTAACTCTATTTAACTCTGTTTGCTTCTGTTTCACGCTGTGTAACTCTGTTTGCCTCTGTTTCACTCTGTTTAACTCTTTAATCCTCTCTTTAACTCTGTTGAAATATTTTTGCCTCTGTTTAACTCTGTTTGCCTCTGTTTAACTCTGTTTATCTCTGTTTGTCTCTGTTTGACTCTATTTAACTCTGTTTGCCTCTGTTTAACGCTGTTTCACTCTGTTTGCCTCTGTTTGACTCAGTTTCCATCTGTTTCCCTCTGTTTAACTCTGTTTAACTCTGTTGAACTCTGCTTGCCTACGTGTAACACTGTTTAACTCTGTTCATCTCTTTTTAGCTGTGTTTAACTCTGTTTAACTCAGTTCGCCTCTCTTTGCCTCTATTTCTCTCTGTTTAAATCTGTTTACCTCTGTTCAGCTCTGTTTAACTCTGTTTGTCTCGGTTTAACTCTGTTTCACTCTGTTACCCTCTGTTTACCTGTGTTTAAATCTGTTGAAATCTGTTTATCTCTGTTCAACTCTGTTTGCCTCTGTCTCAATTTATTTTAACTCTGTTTGCCTCTGTTCAACTCTGTTTAACTCTGTATGCCTCTGTTTAACTCTGTTTAACTCTGTTGAACTCTGTTTGCTCTGTTGAACTCTGTTTGACTCTGTTCATCTCTCTTTACCTGTGTTTAACTCTGTTTAACTCTGTTTGCCTCTGTTCAACTCTGTTCAACTCTGTTTGCCTCGGTTTAACTCTGTTTCACTCTGCTTCCCTCTGTTTACCTGTGTTTAACTCTGTTGAACTCTGTTTATCTCTGTTCAACTCTGTTTGCATCTGTTTAACTCTGTTTAACTCTGTATGCCTCTGTTCAACTCTGTTTAACTCTGTATGCCTCTGTTTAATTCTGTTTCACTCTGTTTCCCTCTGTTTGCCTCTGTTTAACTCTGTTGAAATCTGTTTACCTCTGTTCAGCTCTGTTTAAGTCTGTTTGCCTCGGTTTAACTCTGTTTCACTCTATTACCCTCTGTTTACCTGTGTTTAAATCTGTTGAAATCTGTTTATCTCTGTTCACCTCTGTTTGCCTCTGTTTCAATCTATTTAACTCTGTTTGCCTCTGTTTAATTCTGTTTAACTCTGTTTGCCACTGTTCAACACTATTTAACTCTGTTTGCATCTGTTTAACGCTGTTCTATTCTGTTTGCCTCTGTTTTATTCTGTTTAACTCTGTTTGCCACTGTTCAACTCTATTTAACTCTGTTTGCCTCTGTTTATCTCTGTTAAACTCTCTTTGCCTCTGTTTAACTCTGTTGAACTCTGTATGTCTCTGTTGAACTCTGTTTGCCTCTGTTTCAATCTATCTAACTCTGTTTGCCTCTGTTTAATTCTGTTTAACTCTGTTTGCCACTGTTCAACACTATTTAACTCTGTTTGCATCTGTTTAACGCTGTTTTACTCTGTTTGCCTCTGTTTTATTCTGTTTAACTCTGTTTGCCACTGTTCAACTCTATTTAACTCTGTTTGCCTCTGTTTAACTCTGTTAAACTCTGTTTTCCTCTGTTTAACTCTATTTAACTCTGGTTGCCTCTATTTAACGCTGTTTAACTCTGTTTGCCTCTGTTTAACTCTGTTTAACTCTGTGTAACTCTGTTTGCCTCTGTTTAACTCTGGTTAACTCTGTTTGCCTCTGTTCAACTCTGTTGAACTCTGTTTGCTTATGTTTAACTCTGTTTAACTCTGTTCGCCTCTCTTTACCTCTGTTTAACGTTGTTTATCTCTGTTTAACTCTGCTTGCCTCTGTTTAACTCTGTTTGCCTCGGTTTAACTCTGTTTCACTTAGTTTCCATCTGTTTACATGTGTTTAACTCTGTTGAACTCTGTTTATCTCTGTTCAACTATGTTTGCATCTGTTTAACTCTGTTGAAATCTTCTTGCCTCTGTTTAACTCTGTGTTGCTCTGTTTGACTCTGTTTATCTCTGTTTAACTCTGTATGCCTCAGTTTAATTCTATTTAACTCTGTTTGCCTCTATTTAACTCTATTTAACTCTGTTTGCTTCTGTTTCACGCTGTGTAACTCTGTTTGCCTCTGTTTCACTCTGTTTAACTCTTTAATCCGCTCTTTAACTCTGTTGAACTATTTTTGCCTCTGTTTAACTCTGTTTGCCTCTGCTTAACTCTGTTTGCCTCTGTTTAACTCTATTTAACTCTGTTTGCCTCTGTTTAACGCTGTTTCACTCTGTTGGCCTCTGTTTAACTCTGTTTGACTCAGTTTCCATCTGTTTCCCTCTGTTTAACTCTGTTTAACACTGTTGAACTCTTCTTGCCTACGTGTAACACTGTTTAACTCTGTTCATCTCTTTTTACCTGTGTTTAACTCTGTTAACTCTGTTTGCCTCTGTTCAACTCTGTTCAACTCTGTTTGCCTCGGTTTAACTCTGTTTCACTCTGTTTCCCTCTGTTTACCTTTGTTTAACACTGTTGAACTCTGTTCAACTCTGTTTAACTCTGTATGCTTCTGTTTAATTCTGTTTCACTCTGTTTCCCTCTGTTTGCCTCTGTTTAACTCTGTTGAAATCTGTATGTCTCTGTTGAACTCTGTTTGCCTCTGTTTCAATCTATTTAACTCTGTTTGGCTCTGTTTAATTCTGTTTAACTCTGTTTGCCACTGTTCAACACTATTTAACTCTTTTTGCATCTGTTTAACGCTGTTCTACTCTGTTAGCCTCTGTTTTATTCTGTTTAACTCTGTTTGCCACTGTGCAACTCTATTTAACTCTGTTTGCCCCTGTTTAACTCTGTTTAACTCTGTTGAACTCTGTTTAATTCTGTTCAACTCTGTTTGCCTCGGTTTAACTCTGTTTCACTCTGTTTCACTCTGTTTACCTGTATTTAACTCTGTTGAACTCTGTTTATCTCTGTTCAACTCTGTTTGCATCTGTTTAACTCTGTTTAACTCTGTATGCCTATGTTTCACTCTGTTTAACACTGTGTGCTTCTGTTTAAATCTGTTTCACTCTGTTTCCCTCTGTTTGCCTCTGTTTAACTCTGTTGAACGCTGTATGTCTCTGTTGAACTCTGTTTGCCACTGTTTCAATCTATTTATCTCTGTTTGCCTCTGTTTAATTCTGTTTAACTCTGTTTGCCACTATTCAACTCTATGTAACTCTGTTTGCATCTGCTTAACTCTGTTAAACTCTGTTTGCCTCTGTGTAACTCTATTTAACTCTGTTTGCCTCTGTTTAACGCTGTTTAACTCTGTTTGCATCTGTTGAACTCTGTGTAACTCTGTTTGCCTCTGTTGAAATCTATTTAACTCTGTTTGCCTCTGTTTAACTCTGTGTAAGTCTGTTTGCCTCTGTTTAACTCTGGTTAACTCTTATTGCCTCTGTTCAACTCTGTTGAACTCTGTTTGCTTATGTTTAAATCTATTTAACTCTGTTTGCCTCTGTTTCACTCTGTTTAACTCTGTTTGCCCCTGTTTAACTCTGTTTAACTCTGTTGAACTCTGTTTAATTCTGTTCAACTCTGTTTGCCTCGGTTTCACTCTGTTTCACTCTGTTTACCTGTATTTAACTCTGTTGAACTCTGTTTATCTCTGTTCAACTATGTTTGCATCTGTTTAACTCTGTTTAACTCTGTTTGCCTCTGTTTAACTCTGTTGAATGCTGTATGTCTCTGTTGAACTCTGTTTGCCTCTGTTTCAATCCATTTAACTCTGTTTGCCTCTGTTTAATTCTGTTTAACTCTGTTTGCCACTGTTCAACTCTATTTAACTCTGTTTGCATCTGCTTAACTCTGTTAAACTCTGTTTGCCTCTGTGTAACTCTATTTAAATCTGTTTGCCTCTGTTTAACGCTGTTTAACTCTGTTTGCCTCTGTTGAACTCTGTGTAACTCTGTTTGCCTCTGTTTAACTCTGGTTAACTCTGTTTGCCTCTGTTCAACTCTGTTGAACTCTGTTTGCTTATGTTTAACTCTGTTTAACTCTGTTTATCTCTGTTCAACTCTGTTTGCATCTGTTTAACTCTGTTTTACTCTGTATGCCTCTGTTTAACTCTGTTTAACTCTGTATGCCTCTGTTTAACTCTGTTTCACTCTGTTTCCCTCTGTTTGCCGTTGTTTAACTCTCTTGAACTCTGTATGTCTCTGTTGAAATCTGTTTGCCTCTGTTTCAATCTATTTAACTCTGTTTGCCTCTGTTTAATTCTGTTTAACTCTGTTTGCCACTGTTCAACTCTATTTAACTCTGTTTGCATCTGCTTAACTATGTGTAACTCTGTTTGCCTCTGTTTAACTCTGGTTAACTCTGTTTGCCTCTGTTCAACTCTGTTGAACTCTGTTTGCTTATGTTTAACTCTGTTTAACTCTGTTTATCTCTGTTCAACTCTGTTTGCATCTGTTTAACTCTGTTTTACTCTGTATGCCACTGTTTAACTCTGTTTAACTCGGTTTGCCTCTGTTTAACTCTGTTTCACTCTGTTTGCCTCTGTTTGACTCAGTTTCCATCTGTTTCCCTCTGTTTAACTCTGTTTAACTCTGTTGAACTCTGCTTGCCTACGTGTAACACTGTTTAACTCTGTTCATCTCTTTTTAGCTGTGTTTAACTCTGTTTAACTCTGTTCGCCTCTCTTTGCCTCTGTGTCACTCTGTTTCACTCTGTTACCCTCTGTTTACCTATGTTTAAATCTGTTGATATCTGTTTATCTCTGTTCAACTCTGTTTGCCTCTGTCTCAATCTATTTAACTCTGTTTGCCTCTGTTCAACTCTGTTTAACTGTCATGCCTCTGTTTAACTCTGTTTAACTCTGTTGAACTCTGTTTGTCTCTGTTGAACTCTGCTTGACTCTGTTCATCTCTCTTTACCTGTGTTTAACTCTGTTTAACTCTGTTTGCCTCTGTTCAACTCTGTTCAACTCTGTTTGCCTCGGTTTAACTCTGTTTCACTCTGTTTCCCTCTGTTTACCTGTGTTTAACTCTGTTGAACTCTGTTTATCTCTCTTCAACTCTGTTTGCATCTGTTTAACTCTGTTTAACTCTGTATGCCTCTGTTCAACTCTGTTTAACTCTGTATGCCTCTGTTTAATTCTGTTTCACTCTGTTTGCCTCTGTTTGCCTCTGTTTAACTCTGTTGAACTCTATCTGTCTCTGTTGAACTCTGTTTGCCTCTGTTTCAATCTGTTTAAATCTGTTTGCCACTGTTCAACACTGTTTAACTCTGTTTGCATCTGTTTAACGCTGTTTTACTCTGTTTGCCTCTGTTTTATTCTGTTTAACTCTGTTTGCCACTGTTCAACTTTATTTAACACTGTTTGCCTCTATTTAACTCTGTGTAACTCTGTTTGCCTCTGTTTAACTCTGGTTAACTCTGTTTGCCTCTGTTCAACTCTGTTGAACTCTGTTTGCTTATGTTTAACTCTGTTTAACTCTGTTTATCTCTGTTCAACTCTGTTTGCATCTGTTTAACTCTGTTTTACTCTGTATGCCTCTGTTTAACTCTGTTTAACTCTGTATGCCTCTGTTTAACTCTGTTTCACTCTGTTTCCCTCTGTTTGCCTCTGTTTAACTCTCTTGAACTCTGTATGTCTCTGTTGAAATCTGTTTGCCTCTGTTTCAATCTATTTAACTCTGTTTGCCTCTGTTTAATTCTGTTTAACTCTGTTTGCCACTGTTCAACTCTATTTAACTCTGTTTGCATCTGCTTAACTCTGTGTAACTCTGTTTGCCTCTGTTTAACTCTGGTTAACTCTGTTTGCCTCTGTTCAACTCTGTTGAACTCTGTTTGCTTATGTTTAACTCTGTTTAACTCTGTTTATCTCTGTTCAACTCTGTTTGCATCTGTTTAACTCTGTTTTACTCTGTATGCCACTGTTTAACTCTGTTTAACTCGGTTTGCCTCTGTTTAACTCTGTTTCACTCTGTTTGCCTCTGTTTGACTCAGTTTCCATCTGTTTCCCTCTGTTTAACTCTGTTTAACTCTGTTGAACTCTGCTTGCCTACGTGTAACACTGTTTAACTCTGTTCATCTCTTTTTAGCTGTGTTTAACTCTGTTTAACTCTGTTCGCCTCTCTTTGCCTCTGTGTCACTCTGTTTCACTCTGTTACCCTCTGTTTACCTATGTTTAAATCTGTTGATATCTGTTTATCTCTGTTCAACTCTGTTTGCCTCTGTCTCAATCTATTTAACTCTGTTTGCCTCTGTTCAACTCTGTTTAACTGTCATGCCTCTGTTTAACTCTGTTTAACTCTGTTGAACTCTGTTTGTCTCTGTTGAACTCTGCTTGACTCTGTTCATCTCTCTTTACCTGTGTTTAACTCTGTTTAACTCTGTTTGACTCTGTTCAACTCTGTTCAACTCTGTTTGCCTCGGTTTAACTCTGTTTCACTCTGTTTCCCTCTGTTTACCTGTGTTTAACTCTGTTGAACTCTGTTTATCTCTCTTCAACTCTGTTTGCATCTGTTTAACTCTGTTTAACTCTGTATGCCTCTGTTCAACTCTGTTTAACTCTGTATGCCTCTGTTTAATTCTGTTTCACTCTGTTTGCCTCTGTTAGCCTCTGTTTAACTCTGTTGAACTCTATCTGTCTCTGTTGAACTCTGTTTGCCTCTGTTTCAATCTGTTTAACTCTGTTTGCCACTGTTCAACACTGTTTAACTCTGTTTGTATCTGTTTAACGCTGTTTTACTCTGTTTGCCTCTGTTTTATTCTGTTTAAATCTGTTTGCCACTGTTCAACTTTATTTAACACTGTTTGCCTCTATTTAACTCTGTGTAACTCTGTTTGCCTCTGTTTAACTCTGGTTAACTCTGTTTGCCTCTGTTCAACTCTGTTGAACTCTGTTTGCTTATGTTTAACTCTGTTTAACTCTGTTTATCTCTGTTCAACTCTGTTTGCATCTGTTTAACTCTGTTTTACTCTGTATGCCACTGTTTAACTCTGTTTAACTCTGTTTGCCTCTGTTTAACGCTGTTTAACTCTGTTTGCCTCTGTTTAACACTGTTTAACTCTGTGTAACTCTGCTTGCCTCTGTTTAACTCTGGTTAACTCTGTTTGCCTCTGTTCAACTCTCTTGAACTCTGTTTGCTTATGTTTAACTCTGTTTAACTCTGTTCGCCTCTCTTTACCTCTGTTTAACGTTGTTTATCTCTGTTTAACTCTGTTTGCATCTGTTTAACTCTGTTTGCCTCAGTTTAACTCTGTTTCACTTAGTTTCCATCTGTTTACATGTGTTTAACTCTGTTGAACTCTGTTTATCTCTGTTCAACTATGATTGCATCTGTTTAACTCTGTTGAAATCTTCTTGCCTCTGTTTAACTTTGTGTTGCTCTGTTTGCCTCTGTTTATCTCTGTTTAACTCTGTATGCCTCAGTTTAATTCTGTTTAACTCTGTTTGCCTCTATTTAACTCTATTAAACTCTGTTTGCTTCTGTTTCACGCTGTGTAACTCTGTTTGCCTCAGTTTCACTCTGTTTAACTCTTTAATCCTCTCTTTAACTCTGTTGAACTATTTTTGCCTCTGTTTAACTCTGTTTACCTCTGTTTAACTCTGTTTATCTCTGTTTGTCTCTGTTTGACTCTATTTAACTCTGTTTGCCTCTGTTTAACGCTGTTGCACTCTGTTTGCCTCTGTTTGACTCAGTTTCCATCTGTTTCCCTCTGTTTAACTCTGTTTAACTCTGTTGAACTCTGCTTGCCTACGTGTAACACTGTTTAACTCTGTTCATCTCTTTTTAGCTGTGTTTAACTCTGTTTAACTCAGTTCGCCTCTCTTTGCCTCTATTTCTCTCTGTTTAAATCTGTTTACCTCTGTTCAGCTCTGTTTAACTCTGTTTGTCTCGGTTTAACTCTGCTTCACTCTGTTACCCTCTGTTTACCTGTGTTTAAATCTGTTGAAATCTGTTTATCTCTGTTCAACTCTGTTTGCCTCTGTCTCAATCTATTTAACTCTGTTTGCCTCTGTTCAACTCTGTTTAACTCTGTATGCCTCTGTTTAACTCTGTTTAACTCTGTTGAACTCTGTTTGCTCTGTTGAACTCTGTTTGACTCTGTTCATCTCTCTTTACCTGTGTTTAACTCTGGTTAACTCTGTTTGCCTCTGTTCAACTCTGTTCAACTCTGTTTGCCTCGGTTTAACTCTGTTTCACTCTGTTTCCCTCTGTTTACCTGTGTTTAACTCTGTTGAACTCTGTTTATCTCTGTTCAACTCTGTTTGCATCTGTTTAACTCTGTTTAACTCTGTATGCCTCTGTTCAACTCTGTTTAACTCTGTATGCCTCTGTTTAATTCTGTTTCACTCTGTTTCCCTCTGTTTGCCTCTGTTTAACTCTGTTGAAATCTGTTTACCTCTGTTCAGCTCTGTTTAAGTTTATTTGCCTCGGATTAACTCTGTTTCACTCTGTTACCCTCTGTTTACATGTGTTTAAATCTGTTGAAATCTGTTTATCTCTGTTCAACACTGTTTGCCTCTGTTTCAATCTATTTAACTCTGTTTGCCTCTGTTTAATTCTGTTTAACTCTGTTTGCCACTGTTCAACACTATTTAACTCTGTTTGCATCTGTTTAACGCTGTTCTACTCTGTTTGCCTCTGTTTTATTCTGTTTAACTCTGTTTGCCACTGTTCAACTCTATTTAACTCTGTTTGCCTCTGTTTATCTCTGTTAAACTCTGTTTGCCTCTGTTTAACTCTGTTGAACTCTGTATGTCTCTGTTGAACTCTGTTTGCCTCTGTTTCAATCTATCTAACTCTGTTTGCCTCTGTTTAATTCTGTTTAACTCTGTTTGACACTGTTCAACACTATTTAACTCTGTTTGCATCTGTTTAACGCTGTTTTACTCTGTTTGCCTCTGTTTTATTCTGTTTAACTCTGTTTGCCACTGTTCAACTCTATTTAACTCTGTTTGCCTCTGTTTAACTCTGTTAAACTCTGTTTGCCTCTGTTTAACTCTATTTAATTTCTGGTTGCCTCTGTTTAACGCTGTTTAACTCTGTTTGCCTCTGTTTAACTCTGTTTAACGCTGTGTAACTCTGTTTGCCTTTGTTTAACTCTGGTTAACTCTGTTTGCCTCTGTTCAACTCTGTTGAACTCTGTTTGCTTATGTTTAACTCTGTTTAACTCTGTTCGCCTCTCTTTACCTCTGTTTAACGTTGTTTATCTCTGTTTAACTCTGCTTGCCTCTGTTTAACTCTGTTTGCCTCGGTTTAACTCTGTTTCACTTAGTTTCCATCTGTTTACATGTGTTTAACTCTGTTGAACTCTGTTTATCTCTGTTCAACTATGTTTGCATCTGTTTAACTCTGTTGAAATCTTCTTGCCTCTGTTTAACTCTGTGTTGCTCTGTTTGACTCTGTTTATCTCTGTTTAACTCTGTTTGCATCTGTTTAACTCTGTTTTACTCTGTATGCCACTGTTTAACTCTGTTTAACTCTGTTTGCCTCTGTTTAACGCTGTTTAACTCTGTTTGCCTCTGTTTAACACTGTTTAACTCTGTGTAACTCTGCTTGCCTCTGTTTAACTCTGGTTAACTCTGTTTGCCTCTGTTCAACTCTCTTGAACTCTGTTTGCTTATGTTTAACTCTGTTTAACTCTGTTCGCCTCTCTTTACCTCTGTTTAACGTTGTTTATCTCTGTTTAACTCTGTTTGCATCTGTTTAACTCTGTTTGCCTCAGTTTAACTCTGTTTCACTTAGTTTCCATCTGTTTACATGTGTTTAACTCTGTTGAACTCTGTTTATCTCTGTTCAACTATGTTTGCATCTGTTTAACTCTGTTGAAATCTTCTTGCCTCTGTTTAACTTTGTGTTGCTCTGTTTGCCTCTGTTTATCTCTGTTTAACTCTGTATGCCTCAGTTTAATTCTGTTTAACTCTGTTTGCCTCTATTTAACTCTATTAAACTCTGTTTGCTTCTGTTTCACGCTGTGTAACTCTGTTTGCCTCAGTTTCACTCTGTTTAACTCTTTAATCCTCTCTTTAACTCTGTTGAACTATTTTTGCCTATGTTTAACTCTGTTTACCTCTGTTTAACTCTGTTTATCTCTGTTTGTCTCTGTTTGACTCTATTTAACTCTGTTTGCCTCTGTTTAACGCTGTTGCACTCTGTTTGCCTCTGTTTGACTCAGTTTCCATCTGTTTCCCTCTGTTTAACTCTGTTTAACTCTGTTGAACTCTGCTTGCCTACGTGTAACACTGTTTAACTCTGTTCATCTCTTTTTAGCTGTGTTTAACTCTGTTTAACTCAGTTCGCCTCTCTTTGCCTCTATTTCTCTCTGTTTAAATCTGTTTACCTCTGTTCAGCTCTGTTTAACTCTGTTTGTCTCGGTTTAACTCTGTTTCACTCTGTTACCCTCTGTTTACCTGTGTTTAAATCTGTTGAAATCTGTTTATCTCTGTTCAACTCTGTTTGCCTCTGTCTCAATCTATTTAACTCTGTTTGCCTCTGTTCAACTCTGTTTAACTCTGTATGCCTCTGTTTAACTCTGTTTAACTCTGTTGAACTCTGTTTGCTCTGTTGAACTCTGTTTGACTCTGTTCATCTCTCTTTACCTGTGTTTAACTCTGGTTAACTCTGTTTGCCTCTGTTCAACTCTGTTCAACTCTGTTTGCCTCGGTTTAACTCTGTTTCACTCTGTTTCCCTCTGTTTACCTGTGTTTAACTCTGTTGAACTCTGTTTATCTCTGTTCAACTCTGTTTGCATCTGTTTAACTCTGTTTAACTCTGTATGCCTCTGTTTAATTCTGTTTCACTCTGTTTCCCTCTGTTTGCCTCTGTTTAACTCTGTTGAAATCTGTTTACCTCTGTTCAGCTCTGTTTAAGTTTATTTGCCTCGGATTAACTCTGTTTCACTCTGTTACCCTCTGTTTACATGTGTTTAAATCTGTTGAAATCTGTTTATCTCTGTTCAACACTGTTTGCCTCTGTTTCAATCTATTTAACTCTGTTTGCCTCTGTTTAATTCTGTTTAACTCTGTTTGCCACTGTTCAACACTATTTAACTCTGTTTGCATCTGTTTAACGCTGTTCTACTCTGTTTGCCTCTGTTTTATTCTGTTTAACTCTGTTTGCCACTGTTCAACTCTATTTAACTCTGTTTGCCTCTGTTTATCTCTGTTAAACTCTGTTTGCCTCTGTTTAACTCTGTTGAACTCTGTATGTCTCTGTTGAACTCTGTTTGCCTCTGTTTCAATCTATCTAACTCTGTTTGCCTCTGTTTAATTCTGTTTAACTCTGTTTGACACTGTTCAACACTATTTAACTCTGTTTGCATCTGTTTAACGCTGTTTTACTCTGTTTGCCTCTGTTTTATTCTGTTTAACTCTGTTTGCCACTGTTCAACTCTATTTAACTCTGTTTGCCTCTGTTTAACTCTGTTAAACTCTGTTTGCCTCTGTTTAACTCTATTTAATTTCTGGTTGCCTCTGTTTAACGCTGTTTAACTCTGTTTGCCTCTGTTTAACTCTGTTTAACTCTGTGTAACTCTGTTTGCCTTTGTTTAACTCTGGTTAACTCTGTTTGCCTCTGTTCAACTCTGTTGAACTCTGTTTGCTTATGTTTAACTCTGTTTAACTCTGTTCGCCTCTCTTTACCTCTGTTTAACGTTGTTTATCTCTGTTTAACTCTGCTTGCCTCTGTTTAACTCTGTTTGCCTCGGTTTAACTCTGTTTCACTTAGTTTCCATCTGTTTACATGTGTTTAACTCTGTTGAACTCTCTTTATCTCTGTTCAACTATGTTTGCATCTGTTTAACTCTGTTGAAATCTTCTTGCCTCTGTTTAACTCTGTGTTGCTCTGTTTGACTCTGTTTATCTCTGTTTAACTCTGTATGCCTCAGTTTAATTCTGTTTAACTCTGTTTGACTCTATTTAACTCTATTTAACTCTGTTTGCTTCTGTTTCACGCTGTGTAACTCTGTTTGCCTCTGTTTCACTCTGTTTAACTCTTTAATCCTCTCTTTAACTCTGTTGAACTATTTTTGCCTATGTTTAACTCTGTTTGCCTCTTTTTAACTCTGTTTATCTCTGTTTGCCTCTGTTTAACTCTATTTAACTCGGTTTGCCTCTGTTTAACTCTGTTTCACTCTGTTTGCCTCTGTTTGACTCAGTTTCCATCTGTTTCCCTCTGTTTAACTCTGTTTAACTCTGTTGAACTCTGCTTGCCTACGTGTAACACTGTTTAACTCTGTTCATCTCTTTTTAGCTGTGTTTAACTCTGTTTAACTCTGTTCGCCTCTCTTTGCCTCTGTGTCACTCTGTTTCACTCTGTTACCCTCTGTTTACCTATGTTTAAATCTGTTGATATCTGTTTATCTCTGTTCAACTCTGTTTGCCTCTGTCTCAATCTATTTAACTCTGTTTGCCTCTGTTCAACTCTGTTTAACTCTCATGCCTCTGTTTAACTCTGTTTAACTCTGTTGAACTCTGTTTGTCTCTGTTGAACTCTGCTTGAATCTGTTCATCTCTCTTTACCTGTGTTTAACTCTGTTTAACTCTGTTTGCCTCTGTTCAACTCTGTTCAACTCTGTTTGCCTCGGTTTAACTCTGTTTCACTCTGTTTCCCTCTGTTTACCTGTGTTTAACTCTGTTGAACTCTGTTTATCTCTCTTCAACTCTGTTTGCATCTGTTTAACTCTGTTTAACTCTGTATGCCTCTGTTCAACTCTGTTTAACTCTGTATGCCTCTGTTTAATTCTGTTTCACTCTGTTTCCCTCTGTTTGCCTCTGTTTAACTCTGTTGAACTCTGTCTGTCTCTGTTGAACTCTGTTTGCCTCTGTTTCAATCTATTTAACTCTGTTTGCCTCTGTTTAACTCTGTTTGCCACTGTTCAACACTGTTTAACTCTGTTTGCATCTGTTTAACGCTGTTTTACTCTGTTTGCCTCTGTTTTATTCTGTTTAACTCTGTTTGCCACTGTTCAACTCTATTTAACTCTGTTTGCCTCTGTTTAACTCTGTTAAACTCTGTTTGCCTCTGTTTAAATCTATTTAACTCTGTTTGCCTCTGTTTAACGCTGTTTAACTCTGTTTGCCTCTGTTTAACTCTGTTTAACTCTGTGTAACTCTGTTTGCCTCTGTGTAACTCTGGTTAACTCTGTTTGCCTCTGTTCAACTCTGTTGAACTCTGTTTGCTTATGTTTAACTCTGTTTAACTCTGTTCGCCTCTCTTTACCTCTGTTTAACGTTGTTTATCTCTGTTTAACTCTGCTTGCCTCTGTTTAACTCTGTTTGCCTCGGTTTAACTCTGTTTCACTTAGTTTCCATCTGTTTACATGTGTTTAACTCTGTTGAACTCTGTTTATCTCTGTTCAACTATGTTTGCATCTGTTTAACTCTGTTGAAATCTTCTTGCCTCTGTTTAACTCTGTGTTGCTCTGTTTGACTCTGTTTATCTCTGTTTAACTCTGTATGCCTCAGTTTAACTCTGTTTTACTCTGTATGCCACTGTTTAACTCTGTTTAACTCTGTTTGCCTCTGTTTAACGCTGTTTAACTCTGTTTGCCTCTGTTTAACACTGTTTAACTCTGTGTAACTCTGCTTGCCTCTGTTTAACTCTGGTTAACTCTGTTTGCCTCTGTTTAACTCTGTTTATCTCTGTTTGTCTCTGTTTGACTCTATTTAACTCTGTTTGCCTCTGTTTAACGCTGTTTCACTCTGTTTGCCTCTGTTTGACTCAGTTTCCATCTGGTTCCCTCTGTTTAACTCTGTTTAACTCTGTTGAACTCTGCTTGCCTACGTGTAACACTGTTTAACTCTGTTCATCTCTTTTTAGCTGTGTTTAACTCTGTTTAACTCAGTTCGCCTCTCTTTGCCTCTATTTCTCTCTGTTTAAATCTGTTTACCTCTGTTCAGCTCTGTTTAACTCTGTTTGTCTCGGTTTAACTCTGTTTCACTCTGTTACCCTCTGTTTACCTGTGTTTAAATCTGTTGAAATCTGTTTATCTCTGTTCAACTCTGTTTGCCTCTGTCTCAATTTATTTTAACTCTGTTTGCCTCTGTTCAACTCTGTTTAACTCTGTATGCCTCTGTTTAACTCTGTTTAACTCTGTTGAACTCTGTTTGCTCTGTTGAACTCTGTTTGACTCTGTTCATCTCTCTTTACCTGTGTTTAACTCTGTTTAACTCTGTTTGCCTCTGTTCAACTCTGTTCAACTCTGTTTGCCTCGGTTTAACTCTGTTTCACTCTGTTTCCCTCTGTTTACCTGTGTTTAACTCTGTTGAACTCTGTTTATCTCTGTTCAACTCTGTTTGCATCTGTTTAACTCTGTTTAACTCTGTATGCCTCTGTTCAACTCTGTTTAACTCTGTATGCCTCTGTTTAATTCTGTTTCACTCTGTTTCCCTCTGTTTGCCTCTGTTTAACTCTGTTGAAATCTGTGTACCTCTGTTCAGCTCTGTTTAAGTCTGTTTGCCTCGGTTTAACTCTGTTTCACTCTATTACCCTCTGTTTACCTGTGTTTAAATCTGTTGAAATCTGTTTATCTCTGTTCACCTCTGTTTGCCTCTGTTTCAATCTATTTAACTCTGTTTGTCTCTGTTTAATTCTGTTTAACTCTGTTTGCCACTGTTCAACACTATTTAACTCTGTTTGCATCTGTTTAACGCTGTTCTACTCTGTTTGCCTCTGTTTAATTCTGTTTCCCTCTGTTTGCCACTGTTCAACTCTATTTAACTCTGTTTGCCTCTGTTTAACTCTGTTAAACTCTGTTTGCCTCTGTTTAACTCTATTTAACTCTGTTTGCCTCTGTTTAACGCTGTTTAACTCTGTTTGCCTCTGTTTAACTCTGTTTAACTCTGTGTAACTCTGTTTGCCTCTGTGTAACTCTGGTTAACTCTGTTTGCCTCTCTTCAACTCTCTTGAACTCTGTTTGCTTATGTTTAACTCTGTTTAACTCTGTTCGCCTCTCTTTACCTCTGTTTAACGTTGTTTATCTCTGTTTAACTCTGTTTGCCTCTGTTTAACTCTGTTTGCCTCAGTTTCACTCTGTTTCACTTAGTTTCCATCTGTTTACATGTGTTTAACTCTGTTGAACTCTGTTTATCTCTGTTCAACTATGTTTGCATCTGTTTAACTCTCTTGAAATCTTCTTGCCTCTGTTTAACTTTGTGTTGCTCTGTTTGCCTCTGTTTATCTCTGTTTAACTCTGTATGCCTCAGTTTAATTCTGTTTAACTCTGTTTGCCTCTATTTAACTCTATTAAACTCTGTTTGCTTCTGTTTCACGCTGTGTAACTCTGTTTGCCTCAGTTTCACTCTGTTTAACTCTTTAATCCTCTCTTTAACTCAGTTGAAATATTTTTGCCTCTGTTTAACTCTGTTTGCCTCTGTTTAACTCTGTTTATCTCTGTTTGTCTCTGTTTGACTCTATTTAACTCTGTTTGCCTCTGTTTAACGCTGTTTCACTCTGTTTGCCTCTGTTTGACTCAGTTTCCATCTGTTTCCCTCTGTTTAACTCTGTTTAACTCTGTTGAACTCTGCTTGCCTACGTGTAACACTGTTTAACTCTGTTCATCTATTTTTACCTGTGTTTAACTCTGTTTAACTCTCTTTGCCTCTGTTCAACTCTGTTCAACTCTGTTTGCCTCGGTTTAACTCTGTTTCACTCTGTTTCCCTCTGTTTACCTGTGTTTAACTCTGTTGAACTCTGTATGTCTCTGTTGAGCTCTGTTTGCCTCTGTTTCAATCTATTTAACTCTGTTTGCCTCTGTTTAATTCTGTTTAACTCTGTTTGCCACTGTTCAACACTATTTAACTCTGTTTGCCCCTGTTTAACTCTGTTGAACTCTGTTGAACTCTGTATGTCTCTATTGAACTCTGTTTGCCTCTGTTTCAATCTATTTAACTCTGTTTGCCTCTGTTTAATTCTGTGTAAGTCTGTTTGCCACTGTTCAACACTATTTAACTCTGTTTGCATCTGTTTAACGCTGTTTTACACTGTTTGCCTCTGTTTTATTCTGTTTAACTCTGTTTGCCACTGTTCAACTCTATTCAACTCTGTTTGCCTCTGTTTAACTCTGTTAAACTCTGTGTAACTCTGTTTGCCTCTGTTTAACTCTGGTTAACTCTGTTTGCCTCTGTTCATCTCTGTTGAAATCTGTTTGCTTATGTTTAACTCTGTTTAAATCTGTTCGCCTCTCTGTACCTCTGTTTAACGTTGTTTATCTCTGTTTAACTCTGTTTGCCTCTGTTTAACTCTGTTTGCCTCGGTTTAACTCTGTTTCACTTAGTTTCCATCTGTTTACATGTGTTTAACTCTGTTGAACCCTCTTTATCTCTGTTCAACTATGTTTGCATCTGTTTAAATCTGTTGAAATCTTCTTGCCTCTGTTTAACTCTGTGTTGCTCTGTTTGCCTCTGTTTATCTCTGTTTAACTCTGTATGCCTCAGTTTAATTCTGTTTAACTCTGTTTGCCTCTATTTAACTCTATTTAACTCTGTTTGCTTCTGTTTCACGCTGTGTAACTCTGTTTGCCTCTGTTTCACTCTGTTTAACTCTTTAATCCTCTCATTAACTCTGTTGAACTATTTTTGCCTATGTTTCACTCTGTTTGCCTCTGTTTAACTCTGTTTAACTCTGTTTGCATCTGTTTCACTCCATTTAACTCTGTTTGCCTCTGTTTAACGCTGTTTCACTCTGTTTGACTCAGTTTCCATCTGTTTCCCTCGGTTTAACTCTGTTTCACTCTGTTTCCCTCTGTTTACCTGTGTTTAACTCTGTTGAACTCTGTATGTCTCTGTTGAGCTCTGTTTGCCTCTGTTTCAATCTATTTAACTCTGCTTGCCTCTGTTTAATTCTGTTTAACTCTGTTTGCATCTGTTCAACACTATTTAACTCTGTTTGCCCCTGTTTAACGCTGTTTAACTCTGTTGAACTCTGTATGTCTCTATTGAACTCTGTTTGCCTCTGTTTCAATCTATTTAACTCTGTTTGCCTCTGTTTAATTCTGTTTAACTCTGTTTGCCACTGTTCAACACTATTTAACTCTGTTTGCATCTGTTTAACGCTGTTTTACTCTGTTTGCCTCTGTTTATTCTGTTTAACTCTGTTTGCCACTGTTCAACTCTATTTAACTCTGTTTGCCTCTGTTTAACTCTGTTTAACTCTGTGTAACTCTGTTTGCCTCTGTTTAACTCTGGTTAACTCTGTTTGCCTCGGTATAACTCTGTTTCACTCTGTTTACCTCTGTTTACCTGTGTTTAACTCTGTTGAACTCTGTATGTCTCTGTTGAGCTCTGTTTGCCTCTGTTTCAATCTATGTAACTCTGTTTGCCTCTGTTTAATTCTGTTTAACTCTGTTTGCCACTGTTCAACACTATTTAACTCTGTTTGCCCCTGTTTAACACTGTTTAACTCTGTTGAACTCTGTATGTCTCTATTGAACTCTGTTTGCCTCTGTTTCAATCTATTTAACTCTGTTTGCCTCTGTTTAATTCTGTTTAACTCTGTTTGCCACTGTTCAACACTATTTAACACTGTTTGCCTCTGTTTAACTCTGTTAAACTCTGTTTGCCTCTGTTTAACTCTATTTAACTCTGTTTGCCTCTGTTTAACGCTGTTTAACTCTGCCTCTGTTTAACTCTGTTTAACTCTGTGTAACTCCGTTTGCGTCTGTTTAACTCTGGTTAACTCTGTTTGCCTCTGTTCAACTCTCTTGAACTCTGTTTGCTTATGTTTATCTCTGTTTAAATCTGTTCGCCTCTCTTTACCTCTGTTTAACGTTGTTTATCTCTGTAACTCTGTTTGCCTCTGTTTAACTCTGTTTGCCTCGGTTTAACTCTGTTTCACTTAGTTTCCATCTGTTTACATGTGTTTAACTATGTTGAACTCTGTTTATCTCTGTTCAACTATGTTTGCTTCTGTTTAACTCTGTTGAAATCTTCTTGCCTCTGTTTAACTCTGTGTTGCTCTGTTTGCCTCTGTTTATCTCTGTTTAACTCTGTATGACTCAGTTTAACTCTGTTTAACTCTGTTTGCCTCTATTTAACTCTATTTAACTCTGTTTGCTTCTGTTTCACGCTGTGTAACTCTGTTTGCCTCTGTTTCACTCTGTTTAACTCTTTAATCCTCTCTTTAACTCTGTTGAAATATTTTTGCCCCTGTTTAACTCTGTTTGCCTCTGTTTAACTCTGTTTGCCTCTGTTTAACTCTATTTAACTCTGTTTGCCACTGTTCAACACTATTTAACACTGTTTGCCTCTGTTTAACTCTGTTAAACTCTGTTTGCCTCTGTTTAACTCTATTTAACTCTGTTTGCCTCTGTTTAACGCTGTTTAACTCTGCCTCTGTTTAACTCTGTTTAACTCTGTGTAACTCCGTTTGCGTCTGTTTAACTCTGGTTAACTCTGTTTGCCTCTGTTCAACTCTCTTGAACTCTGTTTGCTTATGTTTATCTCTGTTTAAATCTGTTCGCCTCTCTTTACCTCTGTTTAACGTTGTTTATCTCTGTAACTCTGTTTGCCTCTGTTTAACTCTGTTTGCCTCGGTTTAACTCTGTTTCACTTAGTTTCCATCTGTTTACATGTGTTTAACTCTGTTGAACTCTGTTTATCTCTGTTCAACTATGTTTGCTTCTGTTTAACTCTGTTGAAATCTTCTTGCCTCTGTTTAACTCTGTGTTGCTCTGTTTGCCTCTGTTTATCTCTGTTTAACTCTGTATGCCTCAGTTTAACTCTGTTTAACTCTGTTTGCCTCTATTTAACTCTATTTAACTCTGTTTGCTTCTGTTTCACGCTGTGTAACTCTGTTTGCCTCAGTTTCACTCTGTTTAACTCTTTAATCCTCTCTTTAACTCAGTTGAAATATTTTTGCCTCTGTTTAACTCTGTTTGCCTCTGTTTAACTCTGTTTATCTCTGTTTGTCTCTGTTTGACTCTATTTAACTCTGTTTGCCTCTGTTTAACGCTGTTTCACTCTGTTTGCCTCTGTTTGACTCAGTTTCCATCTGTTTCCCTCTGTTTAACTCTGTTTAACTCTGTTGAACTCTGCTTGCCTACGTGTAACACTGTTTAACTCTGTTCATCTCTTTTTACCTGTGTTTAACTCTGTTTAACTCTCTTTGCCTCTGTTCAACTCTGTTCAACTCTGTTTGCCTCGGTTTAACTCTGTTTCACTCTGTTTCCCTCTGTTTACCTGTGTTTAACTCTGTTGAACTCTGTATGTCTCTGTTGAGCTCTGTTTGCCTCTGTTTCAATCTATTTAACTCTGTTTGCCTCTGTTTAATTCTGTTTAACTCTGTTTGCCACTGTTCAACACTATTTAACTCTGTTTGCCCCTGTTTAACTCTGTTGAACTCTGTTGAACTCTGTATGTCTCTATTGAACTCTGTTTGCCTCTGTTTCAATCTATTTAACTCTGTTTGCCTCTGTTTAATTCTGTGTAAGTCTGTTTGCCACTGTTCAACACTATTTAACTCTGTTTGCATCTGTTTAACGCTGTTTTACACTGTTTGCCTCTGTTTTATTCTGTTTAACTCTGTTTGCCACTGTTCAACTCTATTCAACTCTGTTTGCCTCTGTTTAACTCTGTTAAACTCTGTGTAACTCTGTTTGCCTCTGTTTAACTCTGGTTAACTCTGTTTGCCTCTGTTCATCACTGTTGAAATCTGTTTGCTTATGTTTAACTCTGTTTAAATCTGTTCGCCTCTCTGTACCTCTGTTTAACGTTGTTTATCTCTGTTTAACTCTGTTTGCCTCTGTTTAACTCTGTTTGCCTCGGTTTAACTCTGTTTCACTTAGTTTCCATCTGTTTACATGTGTTTAACTCTGTTGAACCCTCTTTATCTCTGTTCAACTATGTTTGCATCTGTTTAACTCTGTTGAAATCTTCTTGCCTCTGTTTAACTCTGTGTTGCTCTGTTTGCCTCTGTTTATCTCTGTTTAACTCTGTATGCCTCAGTTTAATTCTGTTTAACTCTGTTTGCCTCTATTTAACTCTATTTAACTCTGTTTGCTTCTGTTTCACGCTGTGTAACTCTGTTTGCCTCTGTTTCACTCTGTTTAACTCTTTAATCCTCTCATTAACTCTGTTGAACTATTTTTGCCTATGTTTCACTCTGTTTGCCTCTGTTTAACTCTGTTTAACTCTGTTTGCATCTGTTTCACTCCATTTAACTCTGTTTGCCTCTGTTTAACGCTGTTTCACTCTGTTTGACTCAGTTTCCATCTGTTTCCCTCGGTTTAACTCTGTTTCACTCTGTTTCCCTCTGTTTACCTGTGTTTAACTCTGTTGAACTCTGTATGTCTCTGTTGAGCTCTGTTTGCCTCTGTTTCAATCTATTTAACTCTGCTTGCCTCTGTTTAATTCTGTTTAACTCTGTTTGCATCTGTTCAACACTATTTAACTCTGTTTGCCCCTGTTTAACGCTGTTTAACTCTGTTGAACTCTGTATGTCTCTATTGAACTCTGTTTGCCTCTGTTTCAATCTATTTAACTCTGTTTGCCTCTGTTTAATTCTGTTTAACTCTGTTTGCCACTGTTCAACACTATTTAACTCTGTTTGCATCTGTTTAACGCTGTTTTACTCTGTTTGCCTCTGTTTATTCTGTTTAACTCTGTTTGCCACTGTTCAACTCTATTTAACTCTGTTTGCCTCTGTTTAACTCTGTTTAACTCTGTGTAACTCTGTTTGCCTCTGTTTAACTCTGGTTAACTCTGTTTGCCTCGGTATAACTCTGTTTCACTCTGTTTACCTCTGTTTACCTGTGTTTAACTCTGTTGAACTCTGTATGTCTCTGTTGAGCTCTGTTTGCCTCTGTTTCAATCTATGTAACTCTGTTTGCCTCTGTTTAATTCTGTTTAACTCTGTTTGCCACTGTTCAACACTATTTAACTCTGTTTGCCCCTGTTTAACACTGTTTAACTCTGTTGAACTCTGTATGTCTCTATTGAACTCTGTTTGCCTCTGTTTCAATCTATTTAACTCTGTTTGCCTCTGTTTAATTCTGTTTAACTCTGTTTGCCACTGTTCAACACTATTTAACACTGTTTGCCTTTGTTTAACTCTGTTAAACTCTGTTTGCCTCTGTTTAACTCTATTTAACTCTGTTTGCCTCTGTTTAACGCTGTTTAACTCTGCCTCTGTTTAACTCTGTTTAACTCTGTGTAACTCCGTTTGCGTCTGTTTAACTCTGGTTAACTCTGTTTGCCTCTGTTCAACTCTCTTGAACTCTGTTTGCTTATGTTTATCTCTGTTTAAATCTGTTCGCCTCTCTTTACCTCTGTTTAACGTTGTTTATCTCTGTAACTCTGTTTGCCTCTGTTTAACTCTGTTTGCCTCGGTTTAACTCTGTTTCACTTAGTTTCCATCTGTTTACATGTGTTTAACTCTGTTGAACTCTGTTTATCTCTGTTCAACTATGTTTGCTTCTGTTTAACTCTGTTGAAATCTTCTTGCCTCTGTTTAACTCTGTGTTGCTCTGTTTGCCTCTGTTTATCTCTGTTTAACTCTGTATGCCTCAGTTTAACTCTGTTTAACTCTGTTTGCCTCTATTTAACTCTATTTAACTCTGTTTGCTTCTGTTTCACGCTGTGTAACTCTGTTTGCCTCTGTTTCACTCTGTTTAACTCTTTAATCCTCTCTTTAACTCTGTTGAAATATTTTTGCCCCTGTTTAACTCTGTTTGCCTCTGTTTAACTCTGTTTGCCTCTGTTTAACTCTATTTAACTCTGTTTGCCTCTGTTTAACGCTGTTTCACACTGTTTGCCTCTGTTTAACTCTGTTTGACTCAGTTTCCATCTGTTTCCCTCTGTTTATCTCTGTTTAACTCCGTTGAACTCTGCTTGCCTACGTGTAACACTGTTTAAACTCTGTTCATCTCTTTTTACCTGTGTTTAACACTGTTTAACTCTGTTTGCCTCTGTTCAACTCTGTTCAACTCTGTTTGTCTCGGTTTAACTCTGTTTCACTCTGTTTCCCTCTGTTTACCTGTGTTTAACACTGTTGAACTCTGTTTATCTCTGTTCAACTCTGTTTGCATCTGTTAACTCTGTTTTACTCTGTATGCCTCTGTTTAACTCTGTTTAACTCTGTATGCCTCTGTTTAACTCTGTTTCCCTCTGTTTGCCTCTGTTTAACTCTGTTGAACTCTGTATGTCTCTGTTCAACTCTGTTTGCCTCTGTTTCAATCTATTTAACTCTGTTTGCCTCTGTTTAATTCTGTTTAACTCTGTTTGCCACTGTTCAACTCTATTTAACTCTGTTTGCATCTGTTTAACGCTGTTTAACTCTGTTTGCCTCTGTTTAACTCTGTTTAACTCTGTTTGCCTCTCTTTGCCTCTGTTTAACTCTGTTTAACTCTGTATGTCTCTGTTGAACTTTGTTTGCCTCTGTTTGCCCGTGTTTAACTCTGCTGAAATCACTTTATATCTGTTCAACTCCGTTTGCCTCTGTCTCAATCTATTTATCTCTGTTTGCCTCTGTTCAACTCTGTTTAACTCTTTATGCCTCTGTTTGTCTCTGCTGAACTCTGTGTAACTCTGTTTGCCTCTGCTAACTCTGGTTAACTCTTATTGCCTCTGTTCAACTCTGTTGAACTCTGTTTGCTTATGTTTACATCTATTTAACTCTGTTTGCCTCTGTTTCACGCTGTTTAACTCTGTTTGCCCCTGTTTAACTCTGTTGAACTCTGTGAACTCTGTTTAATTCTGGTTAACTCTGTTTGCCTCTGTTAAACTCTATTTAACTCTCTTTGCCTCTGTTTAACGCTGTTTCACTCTGTTTGCCTCTGTTTAACTCTGTTTGACTCAGTTTCCATCTGTTTCCCTCTGTTTAACTCTGTTTAACTCTGTTGAACTCTGCTTGCCTACGTTTAACACTGTTTAACTCTGTTCATCTCTCTTTACCTGTGTTTAACTCTGTTTGCCTCTGTTCAACTCTGTTCAACTCTGTTTGCCTCGGTTTAACTCTGTTTCACTCTGTCACCCTCTGTTTACCTGTACTTAACTCTGTTGAACTCTGTTTATCTCTGTTCAACTCTGTTGGCATCTGTTTAACTCTGTTTAACTCTGTATGCCTCTGTTTCACTCTGTTTAACTCTGTATGCCTCTGTTTAACTCTGTTTCACTCTGTTTCCCTCTGTTTGCCTCTGTTTAACTCTGTTGAACGCTGTATGTCTCTGTTGAACTCTGTTTGCCTCTGTTTCAATCTATTTCACTCTGTTTGCCTCTGTTTAATTCAGTTTAACTCTGTTTGCCACTGTTCAACTCTATGTAACTCTGTTTGCCTCTGTTTAACTCTGTTAAACTCTGATTGCCTCTGTGTAACTCTATTTAACTCTGTTTGCCTCTGTTTAACTCTGTGTAACTCTGTTTCCCTCTGTTTAACTCTGAGTTAACGCTGTTTGCCTCTGTTCAACTCTGTTGAACTCTGTTTGCTCATGTTTAACTCTGTTTAACTCTGTTCTCCTCTCTTTACATCTGTTTAACTCTGTTTATCTCTGTTCAACTCTGTTTGCATCTGTTTAACTCTGTTTTACTCTGTATGCCTCTGTTTAACTCCGTTTAACTCTGTATGCCTCTGTTTAACTCTGTTTCACTCTGTTTCCCTCTGTTTGCCTTTGTTTAACTCTCTTGAACTCTTTATGTCTCTGTTGAACTCTGTTTGCTTCTGTTTCAATCTATTCCACTCTGTTTGCCTCTGTTTAATTCTGTTTAACTCTGTTTGCTTATGTTTAACTCTGTTTAACTCTGTTCGCCTCTCTTTACCCCTGTTTAACGTTGTTTATCTCTGTTTCACTCTGTTTGCCTCTGTTTAACTCTGTTTGCCTCGGTTTAACTCTGTTTCACTTAGTTTCCATCTGTTTCCATGTGTTTAACTCTGTTGAACTCTGTTTATCTCTGTTCAACTATGTTTGCATCTGTTTAACTCTGTTGAAATCTTCTTGCCTCTGTTTGACTCTGTGTTGCTCTGTTTGCCTCTGTTTATCTCTTTTAACTCTGTTTGCCTCTATTTAACTCTATTAAACTCTGTTTGCTTCTGTTTCACGCGGTGTAACTCTGTTTGCCTCAGTTTCACTCTGTTTAACTCTTCAATCCTCTCTTTAACACTGTTGAACTATTTTTGCCTCTGTTTAACTCTGTTTGCCTCTGTTTAACTCTGTTTAACTCTGTTTGCCTCTGTTTAACTCTATTTAACTCTGTTTGCCTCTGTTTAACTCTATTTAACTCTGTTTGCCTCTGTTTAACGCTGTTTCACTCTATTTGCCTCTGTTTGACTCAGTTTCCATCTGTTTCCCTCTGTTTAACTCTGTTTAACTCTGTTGAACTCTGCTTGCCTACGTGTAACACTGTTTAAATCTGTTCATCTCTTTTTACCTGTGTTTAACTCTGTTTAACTCTGTTTGCCTCTGTTCAACTCTGTTCAACTCTGTTTGCCTCGGTTTAACTCTGTTTCACTCTGTTTCCCTCTGTTTACCTGTGTTTAACTCTGTTGAACTCTGTATGTCTCTGTTGAGCTCTGTTTGCCTCTGTTTCAATCTATTTAACTCTGTTTGCCTCTGTTTAATTCTGTTTAACTCTGTTTGCCACTGATCAACACTATTTAACTCTGTTTGCCCCTGTTCAACTCTATTTAACTCTGTTGAACTCTGTATGTCTCTATTGAACTCTGTTTGCCTCTGTTTCAATCTATTTAACTCTGTTTGCCTCTGTTTAATTCTGTTTAACTCTGTTTGCCACTGTTCAACACTATTTAACTCTGTTTGCATCTGTTTAACGCTGTTTTACTCTGTTTGCCTCTGTTGTATTCTGTTTAACTCTGTTTGCCACTGTTCAACTCTATTTAACTCTGTTTGCCTCTGTTTAACTCTGTTAAACTCTGTTTGCCTCTGTTTAACTCTGTTTAACTCTGTGTAACTCTGTATGCCTCTGCTTAACTCTGGTTAACTCTGTTTGCCTCTGTTCAACTCTGTTGAACTCTGTTTGCTTATGTTTAACTCTGTTTAACTCTGTTCGCCTCTCTTTACCTCTGTTTAACGTTGTTTATCTCTGTTTAACTCTGTTTGCCTCTGTTTAACTCTGTTTGCCTCGGTTTAACTCTGTTTCACTTAGTTTCCATCTGTTTACATGTGTTTAACTCTGTTGAACTCTCTTTATCTCTGTTCAACTATGTTTGCATCTGTTTAACTCTGTTGAAATCTTCTTGCCTCTGTTTAACTCTGTGTTACTCTGTTTGCCTCTGTTTATCTCTGTTTAACTCTGTATGCCTCAGTTTAATTCTGTTTATCTCTGTTTGCCTCTATTTAACTCTATTTAAATCTGTTTACTTCTGTTTCACGCTGTGTAACTCTGTTTGCCTCTGTTTCACTCTGTTTAACTCTTTAATCCTCTCTTTAACTCTGTTGAACTATTTTTGCCTCTGTTTCACTCTGTTTGCCTCTGTTTAACTCTGTTTAACTCTGTTTGCCTCTGTTTCACTCCATTTAACTCTGTTTGCCTCTGTTTTACGCTGTTTCACTCTGTTTGCCTCTGTTTGACTCAGTTTCCATCTGTTTCCCTCTGTTTAACTCTGTTTAACTCTGTTTAACTCTGCTTGCCTACGTGTAACACTGTTTAAATCTGTTCATCTCTTTTTACCTGTGTTCAACTCTGTTCAACTCTGTTTGCCTCGGTTTAACTCTGTTTCACTCTGTTTCCCTCTGTTTACCTGTGTTTAACTCTGTTGAACTCTGTATGTCTCTGTTGAGCTCTGTTTGCCTCTGTTTCAATCTATTCAACTCTGTTTGCCTCTGTTTAATTCTGTTTAACTCTGTTTGCCACTGTTCAACACTATTTAACTCTGTTTGCATCTGTTTAACGCTGTTTTACTCTGTTTGCCTCTGTTTTATTCTGTTTAAATCTGTTTGCCACTGTTCAACTCTATTTAACTCTGTTTGCCTCTGTTTAACTCTGTTAAACTCTGTTTGCCTCTGTTTAACACTATTTAACTCTGTTTGCCTCTGTTTAACGCTGTTTAACTCTGTCTGCCTCTGTTTAACTCTGTTTAACTCTGTGTAACTCTGTTTGCCTCTGTTTAACTCTGTTAAACTCTGTTTGCCTCTGTTCATCTCTGTTGAAATCTGTTTGCTTATGTTTAACTCTGTTTAAATCTGTTCGCCTCTCTTTACCTCTGTTTAACGTTGTTTATCTCTGTTTAACTCTGTTTGCCTCTGTTTAACTCTGTTTGCCTCGGTTTTAACTCTGTTTCACTTAGTTTCCATCTGTTTACATGTGTTTAACTCTGTTGAACTCTCTTTATCTCTGTTCAACTATGTTTGCATCTGTTTAACTCTGTTGAAATCTTCTTGCCTCTGTTTAACTCTGTGTTGCTCTGTTTGCCTCTGTTTATCTCTGTTTAACTCTGTATGCCTCAGTTTAATTCTGTTTAACTCTGTTTGCCTCTATTTAACTCTATTTAACTCTGTTTGCTTCTGTTTCACGCTGTGTAACGTTGTTTGCCTCTGTTTCACTCTGTTTAACTCTTTAATCCTCTCATTAACTCTGTTGAACTATTTTTGCCTCTGTTTCACTCTGTTTGCCTCTGTTTAACTCTGTTTAACTCTGTTTGCCTCTGTTTCACTCCATTTAACTCTGTTTGCCTCTGTTTAACGCAGTTTCACTCTGTTTGCCTCTGTTTACCTGTGTTTAACTCTGTTGAACTCTGTATGTCTCTGTTGAGCTCTGTTTGCCTCTGTTTCAATCTATTTAACTCTGTTTGCCTCTGTTTAATTCTGTTTAACTCTGTTTGCATCTGTTCAACACTATTTAACTCTGTTTGCCCCTGTTTAACTCTGTTTAACTCTGTTGAACTCTGTATGTCTCTATTGAACTCTGTTTGCCTCTGTTTCAATCTATTTAACTCTGTTTGCCTCTGTTTAATTCTGTTTAACTCTGTTTGCCACGGTTCAACACTATTTAACTCTGTTTGCATCTGTTTAACGCTGTTTTACTCTGTTTGCCTCTGTTTTATTCTGTTTAACTCTCTTTGCCACTGTTCAACTCTATTTAACTCTGTTTGCTTATGTTTAACTCTGTTTAACTCTGTTCGCCTCTCTTTACCCCTGTTTAACGTTGTTTAACTCTGTTTCACTCTGTTTGCCTCTGTTTAACTCTGTTTGCCTCGGTTTAACTCTGTTTCACTTAGTTTCCATCTGTTTCCATGTGTTTAACTCTGTTGAACTCTGTTTATCTCAGTTCAACTATGTTTGCATCTGTTTAACTCTGTTGAAATCTTCTTGCCTCTGTTTGACTCTGTGTTGCTCTGTTTGCCTCTGTTTATCTCTGTTTAACTCTGTTTGCCTCTATTTAACTCTATTAAACTCTGTTTGCTTCTGTTTCACGCGGTGTAACTCTGTTTGCCTCAGTTTCAGTCTGTTTAACTCTTCAATCCTCTCTTTAACACTGTTGAACTATTTTTGCCTCTGTTTAACTCTGTTTGCCTCTGTTTAACTCTGTTTAACTCTGTTTGCCTCTGTTTAACTCTATTTAACTCTGTTTGCCTCTGTTTAACTCTATTTAACTCTGTTTGCCTCTGTTTAACGCTGTTTCACTCTATTTGCCTCTGTTTGACTCAGTTTCCATCTGTTTCCCTCTGTTTAACTCTGTTTAACTCTGTTGAACTCTGCTTGCCTACGTGTAACACTGTTTAAATCTGTTCATCTCTTTTTACCTGTGTTTAACTCTGTTTAACTCTGTTTGCCTCTGTTCAACTCTGTTCAACTCTGTTTGCCTCGGTTTAACTCTGTTTCACTCTGTTTCCCTCTGTTTACCTGTGTTTAACTCTGTTGAACTCTATATGTCTCTGTTGAGCTCTGTTTGCCTCTGTTTCAATCTATTTAACTCTGTTTGCCTCTGTTTAATTCTGTTTAACTCTGTTTGCCACTGATCAACACTATTTAACTCTGTTTGCCCCTGTTCAACTCTATTTAACTCTGTTGAACTCTGTATGTCTCTATTGAACTCTGTTTGCCTCTGTTTCAATCTATTTAACTCTGTTTGCCTCTGTTTAATTCTGTTTAACTCTGTTTGCCACTGTTCAACACTATTTAACTCTGTTTGCATCTGTTTAACGCTGTTTTACTCTGTTTGCCTCTGTTGTATTCTGTTTAACTCTGTTTGCCACTGTTCAACTCTATTTAACTCTGTTTGCCTCTGTTTAACTCTGTTAAACTCTGTTTGCCTCTGTTTAACTCTATTTAACTCTGTTTGCCTCTGTTTAACGCTGTTTAACTCTGTTTGCCTCTGTTTAACTCTGTGTAACTCTGTATGCCTCTGCTTAACTCTGGTTAACTCTGTTTGCCTCTGTTCAACTCTGTTGAACTCTGTTTGCTTATGTTTAACTCTGTTTAACTCTGTTCGCCTCTCTTTACCTCTGTTTAACGTTGTTTATCTCTGTAACTCTGTTTGCCTCTGTTTAACTCTGTTTGCCTCGGTTTAACTCTGTTTCACTTAGTTTCCATCTGTTTACATGTGTTTAACTCCGTTGAACTCTGTTTATCTCTGTTCAACTATGTTTGCATCTGTTTAACTCTGTTGAAATCTTCTTGCCTCTGTTTAACTCAGTGTTACTCTGTTTGCCTCTGTTTATCTCTGTTTAACTCTGTATGCCTCAGTTTAATTCTGTTTATCTCTGTTTGCCTCTATTTAACTCTATTTAAATCTGTTTACTTCTGTTTCACGCTGTGTAACTCTGTTTGCCTCTGTTTCACTCTGTTTAACTCTTTAATCCTCTCTTTAACTCTGTTGAACTATTTTTGCCTCTGTTTCACTCTGTTTGCCTCTGTTTAACTCTGTTTAACTCTGTTTGCCTCTGTTTCACTCCATTTAACTCTGTTTGCCTCTGTTTTACGCTGTTTCACTCTGTTTGCCTCTGTTTGACTCAGTTTCCATCTGTTTCCCTCTGTTTAACTCTGTTTAACTCTGTTGAACTCTGCTTGCCTACGTGTAACACTGTTTAAATCTGTTCATCTCTTTTTACCTGTGTTTAACTCTGTTTTAACTCTGTTTGCCTCTGTTCAACTCTGTTCAACTCTGTTTGCCTCGGTTTAACTCTGTTTCACTCTGTTTCCCTCTGTTTACCTGTGTTTAACTCTGTTGAACTCTGTATGTCTCTGTTGAGCTCTGTTTGCCTCTGTTTCAATCTATTCAACTCTGTTTGCCTCTGTTTAATTCTGTTTAACTCTGTTTGCCACTGTTCAACACTATTTAACTCTGTTTGCATCTGTTTAACGCTGTTTTACTCTGTTTGCCTCTGTTTTATTCTGTTTAAATCTGTTTGCCACTGTTCAACTCTATTTAACTCTGTTTGCCTCTGTTTAACTCTGTTAAACTCTGTTTGCCTCTGTTTAACACTATTTAACTCTGTTTGCCTCTGTTTAACGCTGTTTAACTCTGTCTGCCTCTGTTTAACTCTGTTTAACTCTGTGTAACTCTGTTTGCCTCTGTTTAACTCTGTTAAACTCTGTTTGCCTCTGTTCATCTCTGTTGAAATCTGTTTGCTTATGTTTAACTCTGTTTAAATCTGTTCGCCTCTCTTTACCTCTGTTTAACGTTGTTTATCTCTGTTTAACTCTGTTTGCCTCTGTTTAACTCTGTTTGCCTCGGTTTAACTCTGTTTCACTTAGTTTCCATCTGTTTACATGTGTTTAACTCTGTTGAACTCTCTTTATCTCTGTTCAACTATGTTTGCATCTGTTTAACTCTGTTGAAATCTTCTTGCCTCTGTTTAAATCTGTGTTGCTCTGTTTGCCTCTGTTTATCTCTGTTTAACTCTGTATGCCTCAGTTTAATTCTGTTTAACTCTGTTTGCCTCTATTTAACTCTATTTAACTCTGTTTGCTTCTGTTTCACGCTGTGTAACGTTGTTTGCCTCTGTTTCACTCTGTTTAACTCTTTAATCCTCTCATTAACTCTGTTGAACTATTTTTGCCTCTGTTTCACTCTGTTTGCCTCTGTTTAACTCTGTTTAACTCTGTTTGCCTCTGTTTCACTCCATTTAACTCTGTTTGCCTCTGTTTAACGCAGTTTCACTCTGTTTGCCTCTGTTTACCTGTGTTTAACTCTGTTGAACTCGGTATGTCTCTGTTGAGCTCTGTTTGCCTCTGTTTCAATCTATTTAACTCTGTTTGCCTCTGTTTAATTCTGTTTAACTCTGTTTGCATCTGTTCAACACTATTTAACTCTGTTTGCCCCTGTTTAACTCTGTTTAACTCTGTTGAACTCTGTATGTCTCTATTGAACTCTGTTTGCCTCTGTTTCAATCTATTTAACTCTGTTTGCCTCTGTTTAATTCTGTTTAACTCTGTTTGCCACGGTTCAACACTATTTAACTCTGTTTGCATCTGTTTAACGCTGTTTTACTCTGTTTGCCTCTGTTTAACTCTGTTTAACTCTGTTTGCCACTGTTCAACTCTATTTAACTCTGTTTGCCTCTGTTTAACTCTGTTTAACTCTGTGTAACTCTGTTTGCCTCTGTTTAACTCTGGTTAACTCTGTTTGCCTCGGTTTAACTCTGTTTCACTCTGTTTACCTCTGTTTACCTGTGTTTAACTCTGTTGAACTCTGTATGTCTCTGTTGAGCTCTGTTTGCCTCTGTTTCAATCTATGTAACTCTGTTTGCCTCTGTTTAATTCTGTTTAACTCTGTTTGCCACTGTTCAACACTATTTAACTCTGTTTGCCCCTGTTTAACCCTGTTTAACTCTGTTGAACTCTGTATGTCTCTATTGAACTCTGTTTGCCTCTGTTTCAATCTATTTAACTCTGTTTGCCTCTGTTTAATTCTGTTTAACTCTGTTTGCCACTGTTCAACACTATTTAACTCTGTTTGCCTCTGTTTAACTCTGTTAAACTCTGTTTGCCTCTGTTTAACTCTATTTAACTCTGTTTGCCTCTGTTTAACGCTGTTTAACTCTGCCTCTGTTTAACTCTGTTTAACTCTGTGTAACTCTGTTTGCCTCTGTTTAACTCTGGTTAACTCTGTTTGCCTCTGTTCAACTCTGTTGAACTCTGTTTGCTTATGTTTATCTCTGTTTAAATCTGTTCGCCTCTCTTTACCTCTGTTTAACGTTGTTTTTCTCTGTAACTCTGTTTGCCTCTGTTTAACTCTGTTTGCCTCGGTTTAACTCTGTTTCACTTAGTTTCCATCTGTTTACATGTGTTTAACTCTGTTGAACTCTGTTTATCTCTGTTCAACTATGTTTGCATCTGTTTAACTCTGTTGAAATCTTCTTGCCTCTGTTTAACTCTGTGTTGCTCTGTTTGCCTCTGTTTATCTCTGTTTAACTCTGTATGCCTCAGTTTAATTCTGTTTAACTCTGTTTGCCTCTATTTAACTCTATTTAACTCTGTTTGCTTCTGTTTCACGCTGTGTAACTCTGTTTGCCTCTGTTTCACTCTGTTTAACTCTTTAATCCTCTCTTTAACTCTGTTGAAATATTTTTGCCCCTGTTTAACTCTGTTTGCCTCTGTTTGCCTCTGTTTAACTCTATTTAACTCTGTTTGCCTCTGTTGAACGCTGTTTCACACTGTTTGCCTCTGTTTAACTCTGTTTGACTCAGTTTCCATCTGTTTCCCTCTGTTTATCTCTGTTTAACTCCGTTGAACTCTGCTTGCCTACGTGTAACACTGTTTAACTCTGTTCATCTCTTTCTACCTGTGTTTAACACTGTTTAACTCTGTTTGCCTCTGTTCAACTCTGTTTGTCTCGGTTTAACTCTGTTTCACTCTGTTTCCCTCTGTTTACCTGTGTTTAACACTGTTGAACTCTGTTTATCTCTGTTCAACTCTGTTTGCATCTCTTAACTCTGTTTTACTCTGTATGCCTCTGTTTAACTCTGTATGCCTCTGTTTAACTCTGTTTCCCTCTGTTTGCCTCTGTTTAACTCTGTTGAACTCTGTATGTCTCTGTTCAACTCTGTTTGCCTCTGTTTCAATCTATTTAACTCTGTTTGCCTCTGTTTAATTCTGTTTAACTCTGTTTGCCACTGTTCAACTCTATTTAACTCTGTTTGCCTCTGTTTAACGCTGTTTAACTCTGTTTGCCTCTGTTTAACTCTGTTTAACTCTGTTCGCCTCTCTTTGCCTCTGTTTAACTCTGTTTAACTCTGTATGTCTCTGTTGAACTTTGTTTGCCTCTGTTTGCCCGTGTTTAACTCTGCTGAAATCACTTTATATCTGTTCAACTCTGTTTGCCTCTGTCTCAATCTATTTATCTCTGTTTGCCTCTGTTCAACTCTGTTTAACTCTTTATGCCTCTGTTTAACTCTGTTTGTCTCTGTTGAACTCTGTGTAACTCTGTTTGCCTCTGCTAACTCTGGCTAACTCTTATTGCCTCTGTTCAACTCTGTTGAACTCTGTTTGCTTATGATTACATCTATTTAACTCTGTTTGCCTCTGTTTCACGCTGTTTAACTCTGTATGCCCCTGTTTAACTCTGTTGAACTCTGTGAACTCTGTTTAATTCTGGTTAACTCTGTTTGCCTCTGTTAAACTCTATTTAACTCTGTTTGCCTCTGTTTAACGCTGTTTAACTCTGTTTACCTCTGTTTAACTCTGTTTGACTCAGTTTCACGCTGCATAACTCTGTTTGCCACTGTTCAACTCTATTTAACTCTGTTTGCCTCTGTTTAACTCTGTTAAACTCTGTTTGCCTCTGTTTAACTCTATTTAACTCTGTTTGCCTCTGTTTAACGCTGTTTAACTCTGTTTGCCTCTGTTTAACTCTGTTTAACTCAGTGTAACTCTGTTTGCCTCTGTTTAACTCTGGTTAACTCTGCTTGCCTCTGTTCAACTCTGTTGAACTCTGTTTGCTTATGTTTAACTCTGTTTAACTCTGTTCGCCTCTCTTTGCCTCTGTTTAACGTTGTTTATCTCTGTAACTCTGTTTGCCTCTGTTTAACTCTGTTTGCCTCGGTTTAACTCTGTTTCACTTAGTTTCCATCTGTTTACATGTGTTTAACTCTGTTGAACTCTGTTTATCTCTGTTCAACTATGTTTGCATCTGTTTAACTCTGTTGAAATCTTCTTGCCTCTGTTTAACTCTGTGTTGCTCTGTTTGCCTCTGTTTATCTCTGTTTAACTCTGTATGCCTCAGTTTAATTCTGTTTAACTCTGTTTGCCTCTATTTAATTCTATTTATCTCTGTTTGCTTCTGTTTCACGCTGTGTAACTCTGTTTGCCTCTGTTTCACTCTGTTTAACTCTTTAATCCTCTCTTTAACTCTGTTGAAATATTTTTGCCTCTGTTTAACTCTGTTTGCCTCTGTTTAACTCTGTTTGCCTCTGTTTAACTCTATTTAACTCTGTTTGCCTCTGTTTAACGCGGTTTCACTCTGTTTGCCTCTGTTTGACTCTGTTTGACTCAGTTTCCATATGTTTCCCTCTGTTTAACTCTGTTGAACTCTGCTTGCCTACGTGTAACACTGTTTAACTCTGTTCATCTCTTTTTACCTGTGCTTAACTCTGTTTAACTCTGTTTGCCTCTCTTCAACTCACTTCAACTCTGTTTGCCTCGGTTTTACTCTGTTTCACTCTGTTTCCCTCTGTTTACCTGTGTTTAACTCTGTTGAACTCTGTATGTCTCTGTTGAGCTCTGTTTGCCTCTGTTTCAATCTATGTAACTCTGTTTGCCTCTGTTTAATTCTGTTTAACTCTGTTTGCCACTGTTCAACACTATTTAACTCTGTTTGCCCCTGTTTAACTCTGTTTAACTCTGTTGAACTCTGTATGTCTCTATTGAACTCTGTTTGCCTCTGTTTCAATCTATTTAACTCTGTTTGCCTCTGTTTAACTCTGTTAAACTCTGTTTGCCTCTGTTTAACTCTATTTAACTCTGTTTGCCTCTGTTTAACGCTGTTTAACTCTGCCTCTGTTTAACTCTGTTTAACTCTGTGTAACTCTGTTTGCCTCTGTTTAACTCTGGTTAACTCTGTTTGCCTCTGTTCAACTCTGTTGAACTCTGTTTGCTTATGTTTATCTCTGTTTAAATCTGTTCGCCTCTCTTTACCTCTGTTTAACGTTGTTTATCTCTGTAACTCTGTTTGCCTCTGTTAAACTCTGTTTGCCTCGGTTTAACTCTGTTTCACTTAGTTTCCATCTGTTTACATGTGTTTAACTCTGTTGAACTCTGTTTATCTCTGTTCAACTATGTTTGCATCTGTTTAACTCTGTTGAAATCTTCTTGCCTCTGTTTAACTCTGTGTTGCTCTGTTTGCCTCTGTTTATCTCTGTTTAACTCTGTATGACTCAGTTTAATTCTGTTTAACTCTGTTTGCCTCTATTTAACTCTATTTAACTCTGTTTGCTTCTGTTTCACGCTGTGTAACTCTGTTTGCCTCTGTTTCACTCTGTTTAACTCTTTAATCCTCTCTTTAACTCTGTTGAACTATTTTTGCCTCTGTTTCACTCTGTTTGCCTCTGTTTAACTCTGTTTAACTCTGTTTGCCTCTGTTTCACTCCATTTAACTCTGTTTGCCTCTGTTTTACACTGTTTCACTCTGTTTGCCTCTGTTTGACTCAGTTTCCATCTGTTTCCCTCTGTTTAACTCTGTTTAACTCTGTTGAACTCTGCTTGCCTACGTGTAACACTGTTTAAATCTGTTCATCTCTTTTTACCTGTGTTTAACTCTGTTTAACTCTGTTTGCCTCTGTTCAACTCTGTTCAACTCTGTTTGCCTCGGTTTAACTCTGTTTCACTCTGTTTCCCTCTGTTTACCTGTGTTTAACTCTGTTGAACTCTGTATGTCTCTGTTGAGCTCTGTTTGCCTCTGTTTCAATCTATTCAACTCTGTTTGCCTCTGTTTAATTCTGTTTAACTCTGTTTGCCACTGTTCAACACTATTTAACTCTGTTTGCATCTGTTTAACGCTGTTTTACTCTGTTTGCCTCTGTTTTATTCTGTTTAAATCTGTTTGCCACTGTTCAACTCTATTTAACTCTGTTTGCCTCTGTTTAACTCTGTTAAACTCTGTTTGCCTCTGTTTAACACTATTTAACTCTGTTTGCCTCTGTTTAACGCTGTTTAACTCTGTCTGCCTCTGTTTAACTCTGTTTAACTCTGTGTAACTCTGTTTGCCTCTGTTTAACTCTGTTAAACTCTGTTTGCCTCTGTTCATCTCTGTTGAAATCTGTTTGCTTATGTTTAACTCTGTTTAAATCTGTTCGCCTCTCTTTACCTCTGTTTAACGTTGTTTATCTCTGTTTAACTCTGTTTGCCTCTGTTTAACTCTGTTTGCCTCGGTTTAACTCTGTTTCACTTAGTTTCCATCTGTTTACATGTGTTTAACTCTGTTGAACTCTCTTTATCTCTGTTCAACTATGTTTGCATCTGTTTAACTCTGTTGAAATCTTCTTGCCTCTGTTTAACTCTGTGTTGCTCTGTTTGCCTCTGTTTATCTCTGTTTAACTCTGTATGCCTCAGTTTAATTCTGTTTAACTCTGTTTGCCTCTATTTAACTCTATTTAACTCTGTTTGCTTCTGTTTCACGCTGTGTAACGCTGTTTGCCTCTGTTTCACTCTGTTTAACTCTTTAATCCTCTCATTAACTCTGTTGAACTATATTTGCCTCTGTTTCACTCTGTTTGCCTCTGTTTACCTCTGTTTAACTCTGTTTGCCTCTGTTTCACTCCATTTAACTCTGTTTGCCTCTGTTTAACGCAGTTTCACTCTGTTTGCCTCTGTTTACCTGTGTTTAACTCTGTTGAACTCTGTATGTCTCTGTTGAGCTCTGTTTGCCTCTGTTTCAATCTATTTAACTCTGTTTGCCTCTGTTTAATTCTGTTTAACTCTGTTTGCATCTGTTCAACACTATTTAACTCTGTTTGCCCCTGTTTAACTCTGTTTAACTCTGTTGAACTCTGTATGTCTCTATTGAACTCTGTTTGCCTCTGTTTCAATCTATTTAACTCTGTTTGCCTCTGTTTAATTCTGTTTAACTCTGTTTGCCACGGTTCAACACTATTTAACTCTGTTTGCATCTGTTTAACGCTGTTTTACTCTGTTTGCCTCTGTTTTATTCTGTTTAACTCTGTTTGCCACTGTTCAACTCTATTTAACTCTGTTTGCCTCTGTTTAACTCTGTTTAACTCTGTGTAACTCTGTTTGCCTCTGTTTAACTCTGGTTAACTCTGTTTGCCTCGGTTTAACTCTGTTTCACTCTGCTTACCTCTGTTTACCTGTGTTTAACTCTGTTGAACTCTGTATGTCTCTGTTGAGCTCTGTTTGCCTCTGTTTCAATCTATGTAACTCTGTTTGCCTCTGTTTAATTCTGTTTAACTCTGTTTGCCACTGTTCAACACTATTTAACTCTGTTTGCCCCTGTTTAACCCTGTTTAACTCTGTTGAACTCTGTATGTCTCTATTGAACTCTGTTTGCCTCTGTTTCAATCTATTTAACTCTGTTTGCCTCTGTTTAATTCTGTTTAACTCTGTTTGCCACTGTTCAACACTATTTAACTCTGTTTGCCTCTGTTTAACTCTGTTAAACTCTGTTTGCCTCTGTTTAACTCTATTTAACTCTGTTTGCCTCTGTTTAACGCTGTTTAACTCTGCCTCTGTTTAACTCTGTTTAACTCTGTGTAACTCTGTTTGCCTCTGTTTAACTCTGGTTAACTCTGTTTGCCTCTGTTCAACTCTGTTGAACTCTGTTTGCTTATGTTTATCTCTGTTTAAATCTGTTCGCCTCTCTTTACCTCTGTTTAACGTTGTTTATCTCTGTAACTCTGTTTGCCTCTGTTTAACTCTGTTTGCCTCGGTTTAACTCTGTTTCACTTAGTTTCCATCTGTTTACATGTGTTTAACTCTGTTGAACTCTGTTTATCTCTGTTCAACTATGTTTGCATCTGTTTAACTCTGTTGAAATCTTCTTGCCTCTGTTTAACTCTGTGTTGCTCTGTTTGCCTCTGTTTATCTCTGTTTAACTCTGTATGCCTCAGTTTAATTCTGTTTAACTCTGTTTGCCTCTATTTAACTCTATTTAACTCTGTTTGCTTCTGTTTCACGCTGTGTAACTCTGTTTGCCTCTCTTCAACTCACTTCAACTCTGTTTGCTCGGTTTTACTCTGTTTCACTCTGTTTCCCTCTGTTTACCTGTGTTTAACTCTGTTGAACTCTGTATGTCTCTGTTGAGCTCTGTTTGCCTCTGTTTCAATCTATGTAACTCTGTTTGCCTCTGTTTAATTCTGTTTAACTCTGTTTGCCACTGTTCAACACTATTTAACTCTGTTTGCCCCTGTTTAACTCTGTTTAACTCTGTTGAACTCTGTATGTCTCTATTGAATTCTGTTTGCCTCTGTTTCAATCTATTTAACTCTGTTTGCCTCTGTTTAACTCTGTTAAACTCTGTTTGCCTCTGTTTAACTCTATTTAACTCTGTTTGCCTCTGTTTAACGCTGTTTAACTCTGCCTCTGTTTAACTCTGTTTAACTCTGTGTAACTCTGTTTGCCTCTGTTTAACTCTGGTTAACTCTGTTTGCCTCTGTTCAACTCTGTTGAACTCTGTTTGCTTATGTTTATCTCTGTTTAAATCTGTTCGCCTCTCTTTACCTCTGTTTAACGTTGTTTATCTCTGTAACTCTTTTTGCCTCTGTTTAACTCTGTTTGCCTCGGTTTAACTCTGTTTCACTTAGTTTCCATCTGTTTACGTGTGTTTAACTCTGTTGAACTCTGTTTATCTCTGTTCAACTATGTTTGCATCTGTTTAACTCTGTTGAAATCTTCTTGCCTCTGTTTAACTCTGTGTTGCTCTGTTTGCCTCTGTTTATCTCTGTTTAACTCTGTATGCCTCAGTTTAATTCTGTTTAACTCTGTTTGCCTCTATTTAACTCTATTTAACTCTGTTTGCTTCTGTTTCACGCTGTGTAACTCTGTTTGCCTCTGTTTCACTCTGTTTAACTCTTTAATCCTCTCTTTAACTCTGTAGAAATATTTTTGCCCCTGTTTAACTCTGTTTGCCTCTGTTTAACTCTGTTTGCCTCTGCTAAACTCTATTTAACTCTGTTTGCCTCTGTTTAACGCTGTTTCACACTGCCTGCCTCTGTTTAACTCTGTTTGACTTAGTTTCCATCTGTTTACATGTGTTTAACTCTGTTGAACTCTGTTTATCTCTGTTCAACTATGTTTGCATCTGTTTAACTCTGTTGAAATCTTCTTGCCTCTGTTTAACTCTGTGTTGCTCTGTTTGCCTCTGTTTATCTCTGTTTAACTCTGTATGCCTCAGTTTAATTCTGTTTAACTCTGTTTGCCTCTATTTAACTCTAATTAACTCTGTTTGCTTCTGTTTCACGCTGTGTAACTCTGTTTGCCTCTCTTCAACTCACTTCAACTCTGTTTGCCTCGGTTTTACTCTGTTTCACTCTGTTTCCCTCTGTTTACCTGTGTTTAACTCTGTTGAACTCTGTATGTCTCTGTTGAGCTCTGTTTGCCTCTGTTTCAATCTATGTAACTCTGTTTGCCTCTGTTTAATTCTGTTTAACTCTGTTTGCCACTGTTCAACACTATTTAACTCTGTTTGCCCCTGTTTAACTCTGTTTAACTCTGTTGAACTCTGTATGTCTCTATTGAATTCTGTTTGCCTCTGTTTCAATCTATTTAACTCTGTTTGCCTCTGTTTAACTCTGTTAAACTCTGTTTGCCTCTGTTTAACTCTATTTAACTCTGTTTGCCTCTGTTTAACGCTGTTTAACTCTGCCTCTGTTTAACTCTGTTTAACTCTGTGTAACTCTGTTTGCCTCTGTTTAACTCTGGTTAACTCTGTTTGCCTCTGTTCAACTCTGTTGAACTCTGTTTGCTTATGTTTATCTCTGTTTAAATCTGTTCGCCTCTCTTTACCTCTGTTTAACGTTGTTTATCTCTGTAACTCTGTTTGCCTCTGTTTAACTCTGTTTGCCTCGGTTTAACTCTGTTTCACTTAGTTTCCATCTGTTTACGTGTGTTTAACTCTGTTGAACTCTGTTTATCTCTGTTCAACTATGTTTGCATCTGTTTAACTCTGTTGAAATCTTCTTGCCTCTGTTTAACTCTGTGTTGCTCTGTTTGCCTCTGTTTATCTCTGTTTAACTCTGTATGCCTCAGTTTAATTCTGTTTAACTCTGTTTGCCTCTATTTAACTCTATTTAACTCTGTTTGCTTCTGTTTCACGCTGTGTAACGCTGTTTGCCTCTGTTTCACTCTGTTTAACTCTTTAATCCTCTCTTTAACTCTGTAGAAATATTTTTGCCCCTGTTTAACTCTGTTTGCCTCTGTTTAACTCTGTTTGCCTCTGCTAAACTCTATTTAACTCTGTTTGCCTCTGTTTAACGCTGTTTCACACTGCCTGCCTCTGTTTAACTCTGTTTGACTCAGTTTCCATCTGTTTCCCTCTGTTTATCTCTGTTTAACTCCGTTGAACTCTGCTTGCCTACGTGTAACACTGTTTAACTCTGTTCATCTCTTTTTACCTGTGTTTAACACTGTTTAACTCTGTTTGCCTCTGTTCAACTCTGTTCAACTCTGTTTGTCTCGGTTTAACTCTGTTTCACTCTGTTTCCCTCTGTTTACCTGTGTTTAACACTGTTGAACTCTGTTTATCTCTGTTCAACTCTGTTTGCATCTCTTAACTCTGTTTTACTCTGTATGCCTCTGTTTAACTCTGTTTAACTCTGTATGCCTCTGTTTAACTCTGTTTCCCTCTGTTTGCCTCTGTTTAACTCTGTTGAACTCTGTATGTCTCTGTTCAACTCTGTTTGCCTCTGTTTCAATCTATTTAACTCTGTTTGCTCTGTTTAATTCTGTTTAACTCTGTTTGCCACTGTTCAACTCTATTTAACTCTGTTTGCCTCTGTTTAACGCTGTTTAACTCTGTTTGCCTCTGTTTAACTCTGTTTTACTCTGTTCGCCTCTCTTTGCCTCTGTTTAACTCTGTTTAACTCTGTATGTCTCTGTTGAACTTTGTTTGCCTCTGTTTGCCCGTGTTTAACTCTGCTGAAATCACTTTATATCTGTTCAACTCTGTTTGCCTCTGTCTCAATCTATTTATCTCTGTTTGCCTCTGTTCAACTCTGTTTAACTCTTTATGCCTCTGTTTAACTCTGTTTGTCTCTGTTGAACTCTGTGTAACTCTGTTTGCCTCTGCTAACTCTGGTTAACTCTTATTGCCTCTGTTCAACTCTGTTGAGCTCTGTTTGCTTATGTTTACATCTATTTAACTCTGTTTGCCTCTGTTTCACGCTGTTTAACTCTGTTTGCCCCTGTTTAACTCTGTTGAACTCTGTGAACTCTGTTTAATTCTGGTTAACTCTGTTTGCCTCTGTTAAACTCTATTTAACTCTGTTTGCCTCTGTTTAACGCTGTTTCACTCTGTTTACCTCTGTTTAACTCTGTTTGACTCAGTTTCCATCTGTTTCCCTCTGTTTAACTCTGTTTAACTCTGTTGAACTCTGCTTGCCTACGTTTAACACTGTTTAACTCTGTTCATCTCTCTTTACCTGTGTTTAACTCTGTTTGCCTCTGTTCAACTCTGTTCAACTCTGTTTGCCTCGGTTTAACTCTGTTTCACTCTGTCACCCTCTGTTTACCTGTACTTAACTCTGTTGAACTCTGTTTATCTCTGTTCAACTCTGTTTAACTCTGTATGCCTCTGTTTCACTCTGTTTAACTCTGTATGCCTCTGTTTAACTCTGTTTCACTCTGTTTCCCTCTGTTTGCCTCTGTTTAACTCTGTTGAACGCTGTATGACTCTGTTGAACTCTGTTTGCCTCTGTTTCAATCTATTTCACTCTGTTTGCCTCTGTTTAATTCAGTTTAACTCTGTTTGCCACTGTTCAACTCTATTTAACTCTGTTTGCCTCTGTTTAACTCTGTTAAACTCTGATTGCCTCTGTGTAACTCTATTTAACTCTGTTTGCCTCTGTTTAACTCTGTGTAACTCTGTTTCCCTCTGTTTAACTCTGGTTAACTCTGTTTGCCTCTGTTCAACTCTGTTGAACTCTGTTTGCTTATGTTTAACTCTGTTTAACTCTGTTCGCCTCTCTTTACATCTGTTTAACTCTGTTTATCTCTGTTCAACTCTGTTTGCATCTGTTTAACTCTGTTTTACTCTGTATGCCTCTGTTTAACTCCGTTTAACTCTGTATGCCTCTGTTTAACTCTGTTTCACTCTGTTTCCCTCTGTTTGCCTTTGTTTAACTCTCTTGAACTCTTTATGTCTCTGTTGAACTCTGTTTGCTTCTGTTTCAATCTATTCCACTCTGTTTGCCTCTGTTTAATTCTGTTTAACTCTGTTTGCTTATGTTTAACTCTGTTTAACTCTGTTCGCCTCTCTTTACCCCTGTTTAACGTTGTTTATCTCTGTTTCACTCTGTTTGCCTCTGTTTAACTCTGTTTGCCTCGGTTTAACTCTGTTTCACTTAGTTTCCATCTGTTTACATGTGTTTAACTCTGTTGAACTCTGTTTATCTCTGTTCAACTATGTTTGCATCTGTTTAACTCTGTTGAAATCTTCTTGCCTCTGTTTAACTCTGTGTTGCTCTGTTTGCCTCTGTTTATCTCTGTTTAACTCTGTTTGCCTCTATTTAACTCTATTAAACTCTGTTTGCTTCTGTTTCACGCGGTGTAACTCTGTTTGCCTCAGTTTCACTCTGTTTAACTCTTCAATCCTCTCTTTAACACTGTTGAACTATTTTTGCCTCTGTTTAACTCTGTTTGCCTCTGTTTAACTCTGTTTCACTCTGTTTGCCTCTGTTTAACTCTATTTAACTCTGTTTGCCTCTGTTTAACTCTATTTAACTCTGTTTGCCTCTGTTTAACGCTGTTTCACTCTGTTTGCCTCTGTTTGACTCAGTTTCCATCTGTTTCCCTCTGTTTAACTCTGTTTAACTCTGTTGAACTCTGCTTGCCTACGTGTAACACTGTTTAACTCTGTTCATCTCTTTTTACATGTGTTTAACTCTGTTTAACTCTCTTTGCCTCTGTTCAACTCTGTTCAACTCTGTTTGCCTCGGTTTAACTCTGTTTCACTCTGTTTCCCTCTGTTTACCTGTGTTTACCACTGTTGAACTCTGTTCAAGTCTGTTTAACTCCGTATGCCTTTGTTTAATTCTGTTTCACTCTGTTTCCCTCTGTTTGCCTCTGTTTAACTCTGTTGAACTCTGTATGTCTCTGTTGAAATCTGTTTGCCTCTGTTTCAATCTATTTAACTCTGTTTGCCTCTGTTTAATTCTGTTTAACTCTGTTTGCCACTGTTCAACACTATTTAACTCTGTTTGCCTCTGTTTAACTCTGTTAAACTCTGTTTGCCTCTGTTTAATTCTGTTTAACTCTGTTTGCCTATGTTTAACTCTGTTTAACTCTGTTCGCCTCTCTTTGCCTCTGTTTCACTCTGTTTAAATCTGTTTAACTCTGTTTACCTCTGTTCAGCTTTGTTTAACTCTGCTTGCCTCGGTTCAACTCTGTTTAACTCTGTATGTCTCTGTTTAACTCTGTTTAACTCTGTTAAACTCTGTTTGTCTCTGTTGAACTCTGTTTGACTCTGTTCATCTCTCTTTACCTGTGTTTAACTCTGTTTAACTCTGTTTGCCTCTGTTCAACTCTGTTCAACTCTGTTTGCCTCGGTTTAACTCTGTTTCACTCTGTTTCCCTCTGTTTACCTGTGTTTAACTCTGTTGAACTCTGTTTATCTCTGTTCAACTCTGTTTGCATCTGTTTAACTCTGTTTAACTCTGTATGCCTCTGTTCAACTCTGATTAACTCTGTATGCCTCTGCTAATTCTGTTTCCCTCTGTTTGCCTCTGTTTAACTCTGTTGAACTCTGTATGTCTCTGCTGAACTCTGTTTGCCTCTGTTTCAATCTATTTAACTCTGTTTGCCTCTGTTTAATTCTGTTTAACTCTGTTTGCCACTGTTCAACACTATTTAACTCTGTTTGCTTCTGTTTAACGCTGTTTTTCTCTGTTTGCCTCTGTTTTATTCTGTGTAACTCTGTTTGCCACTGTTCAACTCTATTTAACTCTGTTTGCCTCTGTTTAACTCTGTTAAACTCTGTTTGCCTCTGTTTAACTCTATTTAACTCTGTTTGCCTCTGTTTAACGCTGTTTAACTCTGTTTGCCTCTGTTTAACTCTGTTTAACTTTGCGTAACTCTGTTTGCCTCTGTTTAACTCTGGTTAACTCTGTTTGCCTCTGTTCAACTCTGTTGAACTCTGTTCGCTTATGTTTAACTCTGTTTAACTCTGTTCGCCTCTCTTTACTTCTGTTTAACGTTGTTTATCTCTGTTTAACGCTGTTTGCCTCTGTTTAACTCTGTGTGCCTCGGTTTAACTCTGTTTCACTTAGTTTCCATCTGTTTACATGTGTTTAACTCTGTTGAACTCTGTTTATCTCTGTTCAACTATGTTTGCATCTGTTTAAATCTGTTGAAATCTTCTTGCCTCTGTTTAATTATGTGTTGCTCTGTTTGCCTCTGTTTATCTCTGTTTAACTCTTTATGCCTCAGTTTAATTCTGTTTAACTCTGTTTGCCTCTATTTAACTCTATTTAACTCTGTTTGCTTCTGTTTCACGCTGTGTAACTCTGTTGCCTCTGTTCCACGCTGTTTAACTCTTTAATCCTCTCTTTAACTCTGTTGAACTATTTTTGCCTCTGTTTAACTCTGTTTGCCTCTGTTTAACTCTGTTTAACTCTGTTTGCTTCTGTTTAACTCTATTTAACTCTGTTTGCCTCTGTTTAACGCTGTTTCACTCTGTTTGCCACTGTTTGACTCAGTTTCCATCTGTTTCCCTCTGTTTAACTCTGTTTAACTCTGTTGAACTCTGCTTGCCTACGTGTAACACTGTTTAACTCTGTTCATCTCTTTTTACCTGTGTTTAACTCTGTTTAACTCTCTTTGCCTCTGGTCAACTCTGTTCAACTCTGTTTGCCTCGGTTTAACTCTGTTTCACTCTGTTTACCTCTGTTTACCTGTGTTTAACTCTGTTCAACTCTGTATGTCTCTGTTGAGCTCTGTTTGCCTCTTTTTCAATCTATTTAACTCTGTTTGCCTCTGTTTAATTCTGTTTAACTCTGTTTGCCACTGTTCAACACTATTTAACTCTGTTTGCCCCTGTTTAACTCTGTTTAACTCTGTTGAACTCTGTATGTCTCTATTGAACTGTGTTTGCCTCTGTTTCAAACTATTTAACTCTGTTTGCCTCTGTTTAATTCTGTTTAAAACTGTTTGCCACTGTTCAACACTATTTAACTCTGTTTGCATCTGTTTAACGCTGTTTTACTCTGTTTGCCTCTGTTTTATTCTGTTTAACTCTGTTTGCCACTGTTCAACTCTATTTAACACTGTTTGCCTCTGATTAACTCTGTTAAACTCTGTTTGCCTCTGTTTAACTCTATTTAACTCTGTTTGCCTCTGTTTAACGCTGTTTAACTCTGTTTGCCTCTGTTTAACTCTGTTTAACTCTGTGTAACTCTGTTTGCCTCTGTTTAACTCTGGTTAACTGTGCTTGCCTCTGTTCAACTCTGTGGAACTCTGTTTGCTTATGTTTAACTCTGTTTAACTCTGTTCGCCTCTCTTTGCCTCTGTTTAACGTTGTTTATCTCTGTAACTCTGTTTGCCTCTGTTTAACTCTGTTTGCCTCGGTTTAACTCTGTTTCACTTAGTTTCCATCTGTTTACATGTGTTTAACTCTGTTGAACTCTGTTTATCTCTGTTCAACTATGTTTGCATCTGTTTAACTCTGTTGAAATCTTCTTAACTCTGTGTTGCTCTGTTTGCCTCTGTTTATCTCTGTTTAACTCTGTATGCCTCAGTTTAATTCTGTTTAACTCTGTTTGCCTCTATTTAATTCTATTTAACTCTGTTTGCTTCTGTTTCACGCTGTGTAACTCTGTTTGCCTCTGTTTCACTCTGTTTAACTCTTTAATCCTCTCTTTAACTCTGTTGAAATATTTGTGCCTCTGTTTAACTCTGTTTGCCTCTGTTTAACTCTGTTTGCCTCTGTTTAACTCTATTTAACTCTGTTTGCCTCTGTTTAACGCGGTTTCACTCTGTTTGCCTCTGTTTGACTCAGTTTGACTCAGTTTCCATATGTTTCCCTCTGTTTAACTCTGTTTAACTCTGTTGAACTCTGCTTGCCTACGTGTAACACTGTTTAACTCTGTTCATCTCTTTTTACCTGTGCTTAACTCTGTTTAACTCTGTTTGCCTCTCTTCAACTCTGTTCAACTCTCTTTGTCTCGGTTTAACTCTCTTTCACTCTGTTTCCCTCTGTTTACCTGTGTTTAACACTGTTGAACTCTGTTTATCTCTGTTCAACTCTGTTTGCATCTGTTTAACTCTGTTTTACGCTGTATGCCTCTGTGTAACTCTGTTTAACTCTGTATGCCTCTGTTTAACTCTGTTTCACTCTGTTTCCCTCTGTTTGCCTCTGTTTAACTCTCTTGAACTCTGTATGTCTCTGTTGAGCTCTGTTTGCCTCTGTTTCAATCTATTTAACTCTGTTTGCCTCTGTTTAATTCAGTTTAACTCTGTTTGCCACTGTTCAACTCTGTTTAACTCTGTTTGCCTCTGTTCAACGCTGTTTAACTCTGTTTGCCTCTGTTTACCTCTGTTTAACTCTGTTCGCCTCTCTTTGCCTCTGTTTAACTCTGTTTAACTCTGTATGTCTCTGTTGAACTTTGTTTGCCTCTGTTTGCACGTGTTTAACTCTGTTGAAATCACTATATATCTGTTCAACTCTGTTTGCCTCTGTCTCAATCTATTTAACTCTGTTTGCCTCTGTTCAACTCTGTTTCACTCTGTATGCCTCTGTTTAACTCTGTTTAACTCTGTTGAACTCTGTTTGCCTCTGTTTAACTCTGTTTAACTCTGTTCAACTCTATTTGCCTCTGTTGAACTTTGTTTGCCTCTGTTTGCCCGTGTTTAAATCTGTTGAACTCTGTATGCCTCTGGTTAACGCTGTTTAACTCTGTTTGCATCTGTTTACCTCTGTTTAACTCTGTATGCCTCTGTTTAACTCTGTTTAACTCTGTATGCCTCTGTTAAACTCTGTTTCACTCTGTTTCCCTCTATTTGCCCGTGTTTAACTCTGTTGAATTCTGTTTGCCTCTGATTAAATCTATTTAACTCTGTTTGCCTCTGTCTCACGCTGTTTAACTCTGTTTGCCCCTGTTTAACTCTGTTTAACTCTTCTGAACTCTGTTTAATTCTGTTCAACTCTGTTTGCCTCGGTTTAACTCTGTTTCACTCTGTTTCACTCTGTTTACCTGTATTAACTCTGTTGAACTCTGTTTATCTCTGTTCAACTCTGTTTGCATCTGTTTAACTCTGTTTAACTCTGTATGCCTCTGTTTCACTCTGTTTAACTCTGTATGCCTCTGTTTAACTCTGTTTCACTCTGTTTCCCTCTGTTTGCCTCTGTTTAACTCTGTTGAACTCTGTATGTCTCTGTTGAAATCTGTTTGCCTCTGTTTCAATCTATTTAACTCTGTTTGCCTCTGTTTAATTCTGTTTAACTCTGTTTGCCACTGTTCAACACTATTTAACTCTGTTTGCCTCTGTTTAACTCTGTTAAACTCTGTTTGCCTCTGTTTAATTCTGTTTAACTCTGTTTGCCTATGTTTAACTCTGTTTAACTCTGTTCGCCTCTCTTTGCCTCTGTTTCACTCTGTTTAAATCTGTTTAACTCTGTTTACCTCTGTTCAGCTTTGTTTAACTCTGCTTGCCTCGGTTCAACTCTGTTTAACTCTGTATGTCTCTGTTTAACTCTGTTTAACTCTGTTAAACTCTGTTTGTCTCTGTTGAACTCTGTTTGACTCTGTTCATCTCTCTTTACCTGTGTTTAACTCTGTTTAACTCTGTTTGCCTCTGTTCAACTCTGTTCAACTCTGTTTGCCTCGGTTTAACTCTGTTTCACTCTGTTTCCCTCTGTTTACCTGTGTTTAACTCTGTTGAACTCTGTTTATCTCTGTTCAACTCTGTTTGCATCTGTTTAACTCTGTTTAACTCTGTATGCCTCTGTTCAACTCTGATTAACTCTGTATGCCTCTGCTAATTCTGTTTCCCTCTGTTTGCCTCTGTTTAACTCTGTTGAACTCTGTATGTCTCTGCTGAACTCTGTTTGCCTCTGTTTCAATCTATTTAACTCTGTTTGCCTCTGTTTAATTCTGTTTAACTCTGTTTGCCACTGTTCAACACTATTTAACTCTGTTTGCTTCTGTTTAACGCTGTTTTTCTCTGTTTGCCTCTGTTTTATTCTGTGTAACTCTGTTTGCCACTGTTCAACTCTATTTAACTCTGTTTGCCTCTGTTTAACTCTGTTAAACTCTGTTTGCCTCTGTTTAACTCTATTTAACTCTGTTTGCCTCTGTTTAACGCTGTTTAACTCTGTTTGCCTCTGTTTAACTCTGTTTAACTTTGCGTAACTCTGTTTGCCTCTGTTTAACTCTGGTTAACTCTGTTTGCCTCTGTTCAACTCTGTTGAACTCTGTTCGCTTATGTTTAACTCTGTTTAACTCTGTTCGCCTCTCTTTACTTCTGTTTAACGTTGTTTATCTCTGTTTAACGCTGTTTGCCTCTGTTTAACTCTGTGTGCCTCGGTTTAACTCTGTTTCACTTAGTTTCCATCTGTTTACATGTGTTTAACTCTGTTGAACTCTGTTTATCTCTGTTCAACTATGTTTGCACCTGTTTAAATCTGTTGAAATCTTCTTGCCTCTGTTTAATTATGTGTTGCTCTGTTTGCCTCTGTTTATCTCTGTTTAACTCTTTATGCCTCAGTTTAATTCTGTTTAACTCTGTTTGCCTCTATTTAACTCTATTTAACTCTGTTTGCTTCTGTTTCACGCTGTGTAACTCTGTTGCCTCTGTTCCACGCTGTTTAACTCTTTAATCCTCTCTTTAACTCTGTTGAACTATTTTTGCCTCTGTTTAACTCTGTTTGCCTCTGTTTAACTCTGTTTAACTCTGTTTGCTTCTGTTTAACTCTATTTAACTCTGTTTGCCTCTGTTTAACGCTGTTTCACTCTGTTTGCCACTGTTTGACTCAGTTTCCATCTGTTTCCCTCTGTTTAACTCTGTTTAACTCTGTTGAACTCTGCTTGCCTACGTGTAACACTGTTTAACTCTGTTCATCTCTTTTTACCTGTGTTTAAGTCTGTTTAACTCTCTTTGCCTCTGGTCAACTCTGTTCAACTCTGTTTGCCTCGGTTTAACTCTGTTTCACTCTGTTTACCTCTGTTTACCTGTGTTTAACTCTGTTCAACTCTGTATGTCTCTGTTGAGCTCTGTTTGCCTCTTTTTCAATCTATTTAACTCTGTTTGCCTCTGTTTAATTCTGTTTAACTCTGTTTGCCACTGTTCAACACTATTTAACTCTGTTTGCCCCTGTTTAACTCTGTTTAACTCTGTTGAACTCTGTATGTCTCTATTGAACTGTGTTTGCCTCTGTTTCAATCTATTTAACTCTGTTTGCCTCTGTTTAATTCTGTTTAAAACTGTTTGCCACTGTTCAACACTATTTAACTCTGTTTGCATCTGTTTAACGCTGTTTTACTCTGTTTGCCTCTGTTTTATTCTGTTTAACTCTGTTTGCCACTGTTCAACTCTATTTAACTCTGTTTGCCTCTGATTAACTCTGTTAAACTCTGTTTGCCTCTGTTTAACTCTATTTAACTCTGTTTGCCTCTGTTTAACGCTGTTTAACTCTGTTTGCCTCTGTGTAACTCTGTTTAACTCTGTGTAACTCTGTTTGCCTCTGTTTAACTCTGGTTAACTGTGCTTGCCTCTGTTCAACTCTGTGGAACTCTGTTTGCTTATGTTTAACTCTGTTTAACTCTGTTCGCCTCTCTTTGCCTCTGTTTAACGTTGTTTATCTCTGTAACTCTGTTTGCCTCTGTTTAACTCTGTTTGCCTCGGTTTAACTCTGTTTCACTTAGTTTCCATCTGTTTACATGTGTTTAACTCTGTTGAACTCTGTTTATCTCTGTTCAACTATGTTTGCATCTGTTTAACTCTGTTGAAATCTTCTTAACTCTGTGTTGCTCTGTTTGCCTCTGTTTATCTCTGTTTAACTCTGTATGCCTCAGTTTAATTCTGTTTAACTCTGTTTGCCTCAATTTAATTCTATTTAACTCTGTTTACTTCTGTTTCACGCTGTGTAACTCTGTTTGCCTCTGTTTCACTCTGTTTAACTCTTTAATCCTCTCTTTAACTCTGTTGAAATATTTTTGCCTCTGTTTAACTCTGTTTGCCTCTGTTTAACTCTGTTTGCCTCTGTTTAACTCTATTTAACTCTGTTTGCCTCTGTTTAACGCGGTTTCACTCTGTTTGCCTCTGTTTGACTCTGTTTGACTCAGTTTCCATATGTTTCCCTCTGTTTAACTCTGTTTAACTCTGTTGAACTCTGCTTGCCTACGTGTAACACTGTTTAACTCTGTTCATCTCTTTTTACCTGTGCTTAACTCTGTTTAACTCTGTTTGCCTCTCTTCAACTCTGTTCAACTCTCTTTGTCTCGGTTTAACTCTCTTTCACTCTGTTTCCCTCTGTTTACCTGTGTTTAACACTGTTGAACTCTGTTTATCTCTGTTCAAATCTGTTTGCATCTGTTTAACTCTGTTTTACGCTGTATGCCTCTGTGTAACTCTGTTTAACTCTGTATGCCTCTGTTTAACTCTGTTTCACTCTGTTTCCCTCTGTTTGCCTCTGTTTAACTCTCTTGAACTCTGTATGTCTCTGTTGAGCTCTGTTTGCCTCTGTTTCAATCTATTTAACTCTGTTTGCCTCTGTTTAATTCAGTTTAACTCTGTTTGCCACTGTTCAACTCTGTTTAACTCTGTTTGCCTCTGTTCAACGCTGTTTAACTCTGTTTGCCTCTGTTTACCTCTGTTTAACTCTGTTCGCCTCTCTTTGCCTCTGTTTAACTCTGTTTAACTCTGTATGTCTCTGTTGAACTTTGTTTGCCTCTGTTTGCACGTGTTTAACTCTGTTGAAATCACTATATATCTGTTCAACTCTGTTTGCCTCTGTCTCAATCTATTTAACTCTGTTTGCCTCTGTTCAACTCTGTTTCACTCTGTATGCCTCTGTTTAACTCTGTTTAACTCTGTTGAACTCTGTTTGCCTCTGTTTAACTCTGTTTAACTCTGTTCAACTCTATTTGCCTCTGTTGAACTTTGTTTGCCTCTGTTTGCCCGTGTTTAAATCTGTTGAACTCTGTATGCCTCTGGTTAACGCTGTTTAACTCTGTTTGCATCTGTTTACCTCTGTTTAACTCTGTATGCCTCTGTTTAACTCTGTTTAACTCTGTATGCCTCTGTTAAACTCTGTTTCACTCTGTTTCCCTCTATTTGCCCGTGTTTAACTCTGTTGAATTCTGTTTGCATCTGATTAAATCTATTTAACTCTGTTTGCCTCTGTCTCACGCTGTTTAACTCTGTTTGCCCCTGTTTAACTCTGTTTAACTCTGTTGAACTCTGTTTAATTCTGTTCAACTCTGTTTGCCTCGGTTTAACTCTGTTTCACTCTGTTTCACTCTGTTTACCTGTATTAACTCTGTTGAACTCTGTTTATCTCTGTTCAACTCTGTTTGCATCTGTTTAACTCTGTTTAACTCTGTATGCCTCTGTTTCACTCTGTTTAACTCTGTTTGCCTCTGTTTCACTCTGTTTAACTCTTTAATCCTCTCTTTAACTCTGTTGAAATATTTTTGCCTCTGTTTAACTCTGTTTGCCTCTGTTTAACTCTGTTTGCCTCTGTTTAACTCTATTTAACTCTGTTTGCCTCTGTTTAACGCTGTTTCACACTGTTTGCCTCTGTTTAACTCTGTTTGACTCAGTTTCCATCTGTTTCCCTCTGTTTATCTCTGTTTAACTCCGTTGAACTCTGCTTGCCTACGTGTAACACTGTTTAACTCTGTTCATCTCTTTTTACCTGTGTTTAACACTGTTTAACTCTGTTTGCCTCTGTTCAACTCTGTTCAACTCTGTTTGTCTCGGTTTAACTCTGTTTAACTCTGTTTCCATCTGTTTACCTTTGTTAAACTCTGTTGAACTCTGTATGTCTCTGCTGAGCTCTGTTTGCCTCTGTTTCACTCTGTTTAACTCTTTAATCCTCTCTTTAACTCTGTTGAAATATTTTTGCCTCTGTTTAACTCTGTTTGCCTCTGTTTAACTCTTTTCGCCTCTGTTTAACTCTATTTAACTCTGTTTGACTCAGTTTCCATCTGTTTCCCTCTGTTTAACTCTGTTTAACTCTGTTGAACTCTGCTTGACTACGTGTAACACTGTTTAACTCTGTTCATCTCTTTTTACCTGTGCCTAACTCTGATTAACTCTGTTTGCCTCTGTTCAACTCTGTTTGTCTCGGTTTAACTCTGTTTCACTCTGTTTCCCTCTGTTTACCTGTGTTTAACACTGTTGAACTCTGTTTATCTCTGTTCAACTCTGTTTGCATCTGTTTAACTCTGTTTTAATCTGTATGCCTCTGTTTAACTCTGTTTCACTCTGTCTCCCTCTGTTTGCCTCTGTTTAACTCTCTTGAACACTGTATGTCTCTGTTGAACTCTGTTTGCCTCTGTTGCAATCTATTTAACTCTTTTTGCCTCTGTTTAATTCTGTTTAACTCTGTTTGCCACTGTTCAACTCTATTTAACTCTGTTTGCCTCTGTTTAACGCTGTTTAACTCTGTTTGCCTCTGTTTAACTCTGTTTAACTCTGTTCGCCTCTCTTTGCCTCTGTTTAACTCTGTTTAACTCTGTATGTCTCTGTTGAACTTTGTTTGCCTCTGTTTAACTCTGGTTAACTCTGTTTGCCTCTGCTCAACTCTGTTGAACTCTATTTGCTTATGTTTAACTCTGTTTAACTCTGTTTATCTCTGTTCAACTCTGTTTGCATCTGTTTAACTCTGTTGTACTCTGTATGCCTCTGTTTAACTCTGTTTCCCTCTATTTACCTGTGTTTAAATCTGTTGAAATCACTTTATATCTGTTCAACTCTGTTTTCCTCTGTCTCAATCTATTTAACTCTGGTTGCCTCTGTTCAACTCTGTTTAACCCTGTATGCCTCTGTTTAACTCTGTTTGTCTCTGTTGAACTCTGTTTGCCTCTGTTTGCCCATTTTTAACTCTGTTGAACTCTGTATGCCTCTGTTTCACGCTGTTTAACTCTGTTTGCATCTGTTTACCTCTGGTTAACTCTGCATGCCTCTGTTTAACTCTGTTTAACTCTGTATGCCTCTGTTTAACTCTGTTTCACTCTGTTTCCCTCTGTTTGCCCGTGTTTACCTCTGCTGAATTCTGTTTGCCTCTGATTAACTCTATTGAACTCTGTTTGCCTCTGTTGAAATCTATAACTCTGTTTGCCTCTGTTTAACTCTGTGTAACTCTGTTTGCCTCTGTTTAACTCTGGTTAACTCTGGTTGCCTCTGTTCAACTCTGTTGAACTCTGTTTGCTTATGTTTGACTCTATTTAACTCTGTTTGCCTCTGTTTCACGCTGTTTAACTCTGTTTGCCCCTGTTTAACTCTGTTTAACTCTGTTGAACTCTGTTTAATTCTGGTTAACTCTGTTTGCCTCTGTTTAACTCTACTTAAATCTGTTTGCCTCTGTTTAACGCTTTTTCACTCTGTTTGCCTCTGTTTAACTCTGTTTGACTCACTTTCCATCTGTTTCCCTCTGTTTAACTCTGTTTAACTCTGTTGAACTCTGCTTGCCTACGTTTAACACTGTTTAACTCTGTTCATCTCTCTTTACCTGTGTTTAACTCTGTTTAACTCTGTTTGCCTCTGTTCAACTCTGTTCAACTCTGTTTGCCTCTGTTTAACTCTGTTTCACTCTGTTACCCTCTGTTTACCTGTATTTAACTCTGTTGAACTCTGTTTATCTCTGTTCAACTCTGTTTGCGTCTGCTTAACTCTGTTTAACTCTGTATGCCTCTGTTTAACTCTGTTTCACTCTGTTTCCCTCTGTTTGCCTCTGTTTAACTCTGTTGAATGCTGTATGTCTCTGTTGAACTCTGTTTGCCTCTGTTTCAATCTATTTAACTCTGTTTGCCTCTGTTTAATTCTGTTTAACTCTGTTTGCCACTGTTCAACACTATTTAACTCTGTTTGCCCCTGTTTAACTCTGTTGAAATCTGTTGAACTCTGTATGTCTCTACTGAACTCTGTTTGCATCTGTTTCAATCTATTTAACTCTTTTTGCCTCTGTTTTATTCTGTGTAACTCTGTTTGCCACTGTTCAACACTATTTCACTCTGTTTGCATCTGTTTAACGCTGTTTTACTCTGTTTGCCTCTGTTTTATTCTGTTTAACTCTGTTTGCCACTGTTCAACTCTATTTAACTCTGTTTGCCTCTGTTTAACTCTGTTAAACTCTGTTTGCCTCTGTTTAACTCTATTTAACTCTGTTTGCCTCTGTTTAACGCTGTTTAACTCTGTATGCTTCAGTTTAATTCTGTTTAACTCTGTTTGCCTCTATTTAACTCTATTTAACTCTGTTTGCTTCTGTTTCACGCTGTGTAACTCTGTTTGCCTCTGTTTCACTCTGTTTAACTCTTTAATCCTCTCTTTAACTCTGTTGAACTATTTTTGCCTCTGTTTAACTCTGTTTGCCTCTGTTGAACTCTGTTTGCCTCTGTTTCAATCTATTTAACTCTGTCTGCCTCTGTTTAATTCTGTTTAACTCTGTTTGCCACTGTTCAACTCTATTTAACTCTGTTTGCCTCTGTTTAACGCTGTGTAACTCTGTTTGTCTCTGTTTAATTCTGTTTGACTCTGTTTGCCACTGTTCAACTCTATTTAACTCTGTTTGCCTCTGTTTAACTCTGTTAAACTCTGTTTGCCTCTGTCTAACTCTATTTATCTCTGTTTGCCTCTGTTTAACGCTGTTTAACTCTGTTTGCCTCTGTTTAATTCTGTGTAACTCTGTTTGCCTCGGATAAACTCTGCTTCACTCTGTTTCCCTCTGTTTACCTGTGTTTAACTCAGTTCAACTCTCTATGTCTCTGTTGAACTCTGTTTGCCTCTGTTTCAATCTATTTAAGTCTGTTTGCCTCTGTTTAACTCTGTTTGCCACTGTTCAACACTATTTAACTCTGTTTGCATCTGTTTAACGCTGTTTTACTCTGTTTGCCTCTGTTTTATTCTGTTTAAATCTGTTTGCCACTGTTCAACTCTATTTAACTCTGTTTGCCTCTGTTTAACTCTGTTAAACTCTGTTTGCCTCTGTTTAACTCTATTTAACTCTGTTTGCCTCTGTTTAACGCTGTTTAACTCTGTTTGCCTCTGTTTAACTCTGTTTAACTCTGTGTAACTCTGTTTGCCTCTGTTTAACTCTGTTGAACTCTGTTTGCTTATGTTTATCTCTGTTTAAATCTGTTCACCTCTCTTTACCTCTGTTTAACGTTGTTTATCTCTGTTTATCTCTGTTTGCCTCTGTTTAACTCTGTTTGCCTCGGTTTAACTCTGTTTCACTTAGTTTCCATCTGTTTACATGTGTTTAACTCTGTTGAACTCTGTTTATCTCTGTTCAACTATGTTTGCATCTGTTTAACTCTGTTGAAATCTTCTTGCCTCTGTTTAACTCTGTGTTGCTCTGTTTGCCTCTGTTTATCTCTGTTTAACTCTTTATGCCTCAGTTTAATTCTGTTTAACTCTGTTTGCCTCTATTTAACTCTATTTAACTCTGTTTGCTTCTGTTTCACGCTGTGTAACTCTGTTTGCCTCTGTTTCACTCTGTTTAACTCTTTAATCCGCTCTTTAACTCTGTTGAACTATTTTTGCCTCTGTTTAACTCTGTTTGCCTCTGTTTAACTCTGTTTGCCTCTGTTTAACTCTATTTAACTCTGTTTGCCTCTGTTTAACGTTGTTTCACTCTGTTTGCCTCTGTTTAACTCTGTTTGACTCAGTTTGCATCTATTTCCCGGTGTTTAACTCTGTTTAGCACTGTTGAACTCTGCTTGCCTACGTGTAACACTGTGTAACTCTGTTCATCTCTTTTTACCTGTGTTTAACTCTGTTAACTCTGTTTGCCTCTGTTCAACTCTGTTCAACTCTGTTTGTCTCGGTTTAACTCTGTTTCAGTCTGTTTCCATCTGTTTACCTGTGTTTAACACTGTTGAACTCTGTTCAACTCTGTTTAACTCTGTATGCCTCTGTTTAATTCTGTTTCACTCTGTTTCCCTCTGTTTGCCTCTGTTTAACTCTGTTGAACTCTGTATGTCTCTGTTTAACTCTGTTTGCCACTGTTCAACACTATTTAACTCTGTTTGCACATTTTTAACGCTGCTATACTCAGTTTGCCTCTGTTTTATTCTGTTTAACTCTGTTTGCCACTGTTCAACTCTATTTAACTCTGTTTGCCTCTGTTTAACTCTGTTAAACTCTGTTTGCCTCTGTTTAATTCTGTTTAACTCTGTTTGCCACTGTTCAACTCTAGTTAACTTTGTTTGCCTCCGTTTAACTCTGTTAAACTCTTTTTGCCTCTGTGTAACTCTACTTAACTCTGTTTGCCTCTGTTTAACGCTGTTTAACTCTGTTTGCCTCTGTTTAACTCTGTGTAACTCTGTTTGACTCTGTTTAACTCTGGATAACTCTGTTTGCCTCTGTTCAACTCTGTTGAAATCTGTTTGCTTATGTTTAACTCTGTTTAACTCTGTTCGCCTCTCTTTACCTCTGTTTAACTCTGTTTATCTCTGTTCAACTCTGTTTGCATCTGTTTAACTCTGTTTTACTCTGTATGCCTCTGTTTGACTCTGTTTTACTCTGTATGCCTCTGTTTAACTCTGTTTCACTCTGTTTCCCTCTGTTTGCCTCTGTTTAACACTCTTGAACTCTGTATGTCTCTGTTGAACTCTGTTTGCCTCTGTTTCAATCTATTTAACTCTGTTTGCCTCTGTTTAATTCTGTTTAACTCTGTTTGCCACTGTTCACCTCTATTTAACTCTGTTTGCCTCTGTTTAAAGCTGTTTAACTCTGTTTGCCTCTGTTTAACTCTGTTTAACTCTGTTCGCCTCTCTTTGCCTCTGTTTAACTCTGTTTAACTCTGTTTAACTCTGTTTGCCTCTGTTTAACTCTGTTTCCCTCTGTTTACCTGTGTTTAAATCTGTTGAAATCACTTTATATCTGTTCAACTCTGTTTGCCTCTGTCTCAATCTATTTAACTCGGTTTGCCTCTGTTCAAATCTGTTTAACTCTGTATGCCTCTGTTTAACTCTGTTTAAATCTGCTGACCTCTGTTTGCCTCTCTTTAAATCTGTTTAACTCTGTTCAACTCTGTTTGCCTCTGTTTGCCCGTGTTTAACTCTGTTGAACTCTGTATGCCTCCGCTTAACGCTGTTTAAATCTGTTTGCATCTGTTTACCTCTGGTTAACTCTGTATGCCTCTGTTTAACTCTGTTTAACTCTGTATGCCTCTGTTTAACTCTATTTAACTCTGTTTGCCTCTGTTTAACGCTGTTTCACTCTGTTTGCCTCTGGTTAACTCTGTTTGACTCAGTTTCCATCTGTTTCCCTCTGTTTAACTCTGTTTAACTCTGTTGAACTCTGCTTGCCTACGTTTAACACTGTTTAACTCTGTTCATCTCTCTTTACCTCTGTTTAACTCTGTTTAACTCTGTTTGCCTCTGTTCAACTCTGTTTGCCTCGGTTTAACTCTGTTTCACTCTGTTTCCCTCTGTGTACCTGTGTTTAACTCTGTTGAACTCTGTATGTCTCTGTTGAACTCTATTTGCCTCTGTTTCAATCTATTTAACTCTGTTTGCCTCTGTTTAATTCTGTTTAACTCTGTTTGCCACTGTTCAACACTATTTAACTCTGTTTGCATCTGTTTAACGCTGTTTTACTCTGTTTGCCTCTGTTTTATTCTGTTTAACTCTGTTTGCCACTGCTCAACTCTATTTAACACTGTTTGCCTCTGTTTAACTCTGTTAAATTCTGTTTGCCTCTGTTTAACTCTATTTAACTCTGTTTGCCTCTGTTTAACGCTCTTTAACTCTGTTTGCCTCTGTTTAACTCTGTGTAACTCTGTTTGCCTCTGTTTAACTCTGGTTAACTCTGTTTGCCTCTGTTCAACTCTGTTGAACTCTGTTTGCTTATGTTTATCTCTGTTTAAATCTGTTCGCCTCTCTTTACCTCTGTTTAACGTTGTTTATGTCTGTTTAACTCTGTTTGCCTCTGTTTAACTCTGTTTGCCTCGATTTAACTCTGTTTCACTTAGTTTCCATCTGTTTACGTGTGTTTAACTCTGTTGAACTCTGCTTATCTCTGTTCAACTATGTTTGCATCTGTTTAAATCTGTTGAAATCTTCTTGCCTCTGTTTAACTCTGTGTTGCTCTGTTTGCCTCTGTTTATCTCTGTTTAACTCTGTATGCCTCAGTTTAATTCTGTTTAACTCTGTTTGCCTCTATTTAACTCTATTTAACTCTGTTTGCTTCTGTTTCACGCTGTGTAACTCTGTTTGCCTCTGTTTCACTCTGTTAAACTCTTTAATCCGCTCTTTAACTCTGTTGAACTATTTTTGCCTCTGTTTATCTCTGTTTGCCTCTGCTTAACTCTGTTTGCCTCTGTTTAACTCTATTTAACTCTGTTTGCCTCTGTTTAACGCTGTTTCACTCTGTTTGCCTCTGTTTAACTCTGACTCAGTTTCCATCGGTTTCCCCCTGTTTAACTCTGTTTAACACTGTTGAACTCTGCTTGCCTACGTGTAACACTGTTTAACTCTGTTCATCTCTTTTTACCTGTGTTTAACTCTGTTAACTCTGTTTGCCTCTGTTCAACTCTGTTCAACTCTGTTTGTCTCGGTTTAACTCTGTTTCACTCTGTTTCCCTCTGTTTACCTGTGTTTAACACTGTTGAACTCTGTTCAACTCTGTTTAACTCTGTATGCCTCTGTTTAATTCTGTTTCACTCTGTTTCCCTCTGTTTGCCTCTGTTTAACTCTGTTGAACTCTGTATGTCTCTGTTTAACTCTGTTTGCCACTGTTCAACACTATTTAACTCTGTTTGCATCTGTTTAACGCTGCTATACTCAGTTTGCCTCTGTTTTATTCTGTTTAACTCTGTATTCCACTGTTCAACTCTATTTAACTCTGTTTGCCTCTGTTTAACTCTGTTAAACTCTGTTTGCCTCTGTTTAATTCTGTTTAACTCTGTTTGCCACTGTTCAACTCTATGTAACTCTGTTTGCCTCTGTTTAACGCTGTTTAACTCTGTTTGCCTCTGTTTAATTCTGTTTAACTCTGTTTGCCACTGTTCAACTCTATTTAACTCTGTTTGCCTCTGTTTAACTCTGTTAAACTCTGTTTGCCTCTGTGTAACTCTATTTAACTCTGTTTGCCTCTGTTTAACGCTGTTTAAATCTGTTTGACTCTGTTTAACTCTGGTTAACTCTGTTTGCCTCTGTTCAACTCTGTTGAACTCTGTTTGCTTATGTTTAACTCTGTTTAACTTTTTTCGCCTCTCTTTACCTCTGTTTAAATCTTTTTATCTCTGTTCAACTCTGTTTGAATCTGTTTAATTCTGTTTTACTCTGTATGCCTCTGTTTGACTCTGTTTAACTCTGTATGCCTCTGTTTAACTCTGTTTCACTCTGTTTCCCTCTGTTTGCCTCTGTTTAACTCTCTTGAACTCTGTGTTGCTCTGTTGAACTCTGTTTGCCTCTGTTTAAATCTATTTGACTCTGTTTGCCTCTGTTTAATTCTGTTTAACTCTGTTTGCCACTGTTCAACTCTATTTAACTCTGTTTGCCTCTGTTTAACGCTGCTTAACTCTGTTTGCCTCTGTTTAACTCTGTTTAACTCTGTTCGCCTCTCTTTGCCTCTGTTTAACGCTGTTTACCTCTGTTTAACTCTGTTTGCCTCTGTTTAACTCTGTTTCCCTCTGTTTACCTGTGTTTAAATCTGTTGAAATCACTTTATATCTGTTCAACTCTGTTTGCCTCTGTCTCAATCTATTTAACTCTGTTTGCCTCTGTTCAAATCTGTTTAAAACTGTATGCCTCTGTTTAACTCTGTTTAAATCTGTTGAACTCTGTTTGCCTCTGTTTAAATCTGTTTAACTCTGTTCAACTCTGTTTGCCTCTGTTTGCCCGTGTGTAACTCTGTTGAACTCTGTATGCCTCTGCTTAACGCTGTTTAACTCTGTTTGCATCTGTTTACCTCTGGTTAACTCTGTATGCCTCTGTTTAACTCTTTCTAACTCTGTATGCCTCTGTTTAACTCTGTTTTCCTCTGTTTGCCCGTGTTTAACTATGCTGAATTCTGTTTGCCTCTGATTAACTCTATTGAACTCTGTTTGCGTCTGTTGAAATCTATTTAACTCTGTTTGCCTCTGTTTAACTCTGTGTAACTCTGTTTGCCTCTGTTTAACTCTGGTTAACTCTTATTGCCTCTGTTCAACTCTGTTGAACTCTGTTTGCTTATGTTTAACTCTATTTAACTCTTATTGCCTCTGTTTCACGCTGTTTAACTCTGTGTGCCCCTGTTTAACTCTGTTTAACTCTGTTGAACTCTGTTTAATTCTGGTTAACTCTGTTTGCCTCTGTTTAACTCTATTTCACTCTGTTTGCCTCTGTTTAACGCTGTTTCACTCTGTTTGCCTCTGTTTAACTCTGTTTGACTCAGTTTCCATCTGTTTCCCTCTGTTTAACTCTGTTTAACTCTGTTGACCTCTGCTTGCCTACGTTTAACACTCTTTAACTCTGTTCATCTCTCTTTACCTGTGTTTAACTCTGTTTAACTCTGTTTGCCTCTTTTCAACTCTGTTCAAATCTGTTTGCCTCGGTTTAATTCTGTTTCACTCTGTTTCCCTCTGTTTACCTGTATTTAACTCTGTTCAACTCTGTTTATCTCTGTTCAACTCTGTTTGCATCTGTTTAACTCTGTTTAACTCTGTATGCCTCTGTTTAAATCTGTTTCACTCTGTTTCCCTCTGTTTGCCTCTGTTTAACTCTGTTGAACGCTGTATGTCTCTGTTGAACTCTGTTTGCCTCTGTTTCAATCTATTTAACTCTGTTTGCCTCTGTTTAATTCTGTTCAACTCTGTTTGCCACTGTTCAACTCTATTTAACTCTGTTTGCCTCTGTTTAACGCTGTTTAACTCTGTTTGCCTCTGTTTAATTCTGTTTAACTCTGTTTGCCACTGTTCAACACTATTTAACTCTGTTTGCCTCTGTTTAACTCTATTTAACTCTGTCTGCCTCTGTTTAACGCTGTTTAACTCTGTTTGCCTCTGTTTAACTCTGTTTATCTCTGTTCAACTCTGTTTGCATCTGTTTAACTCTGTCGAACTCTTCTTTACTCTGTTTAACTCTGTTTAGCTCTGTTTGCCTCTATTTAACTCTATTTAACTCTGTTTGCCTCTGTTTAACGCTGTTTCACTCTGTTTGCCTCTGGTTAACTCTGTTTGACTCTGTATGCCTCTGTTTAACTCTATTTAACTCTGTTTGCCTCTGGTTAACTCTGTTTGACTCAGTTTCCATCTGTTTCCCTCTGTTTAACTCGGTTTAACTCTGTTGAACTCTGCTTGCCTACGTTTAACACTGTTTAACTCTGTTCATCTCTCTTTACCTATGTTTAACTCTGTTTAACTCTGTTTGCCTCTGTTCAACTCTGTTCAACTCTGTTTGCCTCGGTTTAACTCTGTTTCACTCTGTTTCCCTCTGTGTACCTGTGTTTAACTCTGTTGAACTCTGTATGTCTCTGTTGAACTCTATTTGCCTCTGTTTCAATCTATTTAACTCTGTTTGCCTCTGTTTAATTCTGTTTAACTCTGTTTGCCACTGTTCAACACTATTTAACTCTGTTTGCATCTGTTTAACGCTGTTTTACTCTGTTTGCCTCTGTTTTATTCTGTTTAACTCTGTTTGCCACTGTTCAACTCTATTTAACACTGTTTGCCTCTGTTTAACTCTGTTAAATTCTGTTTGCCTCTGTTTAACTCTATTTAACTCTGTTTGCCTCTGTTTAACGCTCTTTAACTCTGTTTGCCTCTGTTTAACTCTGTTTAACTCTGTGTAACTCTGTTTGCCTCTGTTTAACTCTGGTTAACTCTGTTTGCCTCTGTTCAACTCTGTTGAACTCTGTTTGCTTATGTTTATCTCTGTTTAAATCTGTTCGCCTCTCTTTACCTCTGTTTAACGTTGTTTATGTCTGTTTAACTCTGTTTGCCTCTGTTTAACTCTGTTTGCCTCGATTTAACTCTGTTTCACTTAGTTTCCATCTGTTTACGTGTGTTTAACTCTGTTGAACTCTGCTTATCTCTGTTCAACTATGTTTGCATCTGTTTAAATCTGTTGAAATCTTCTTGCCTCTGTTTAACTCTGTGTTGCTCTGTTTGCCTCTGTTTATCTCTGTTTAACTCTGTATGCCTCAGTTTAATTCTGTTTAACTCTGTTTGCCTCTATTTAACTCTATTTAACTCTGTTTGCTTCTGTTTCACGCTGTGTAACTCTGTTTGCCTCTGTTTCACTCTGTTAAACTCTTTAATCCGCTCTTTAACTCTGTTGAACTATTTTTGCCTCTGTTTAACTCTGTTTGCCTCTGCTTAACTCTGTTTGCCTCTGTTTAACTCTATTTAACTCTGTTTGCCTCTGATTAACGCTGTTTCACTCTGTTTGCCTCTGTTTAAGTCTGACTCAGTTTCCATCTGTTTCCCCCTGTTTAACTCTGTTTAACACTGTTGAACTCTGCTTGCCTACGTGTAACACTGTTTAACTCTGTTCATCTCTTTTTACCTGTTTTTAACTCTGTTAACTCTGTTTGCCTCTGTTCAACTCTGTTCAACTCTGTTTGTCTCGGTTTAACTCTGTTTCACTCTGTTTCCCTCTGTTTACCTGTGTTTAACACTGTTGAACTCTGTTCAAATCTGTTTAACTCTGTATGCCTCTGTTTAACTCTGTTTCACTCTGTTTCCCTCTGTTTGCCTCTGTTTAACTCTGTTGAACTCTGTATGTCTCTGTTTAACTCTGTTTGCCACTGTTCAACACTATTTAACTCTGTTTGCATCTGTTTAACGCTGCTATACTCATTTTGCCTCTGTTTTATTCTGTTTAACTCTGTATTCCACTGTTCAACTCTATTTAACTCTCTTTGCCTCTGTTTAACTCTGTTAAACGCTGTTTGCCTCTGTTTAATTCTGTTTAACTCTGTTTGCCACTGTTCAACTCTATTTAACTCTGTTTGCCTCTGTTTAACGCTGTTTAACTCTGTTTGCCTCTGTTTAATTCTGTTTAACTCTGTTTGCCACTGTTCAACTCTATTTAACTCTGTTTGCCTCTGTTTAACTCTGTTAAACTCTGTTTGCCTCTGTGTAACTCTATTTAACTCTGTTTGCCTCTGTTTAACGCTGTTTAAATCTGTTTGCCTCTGTTTAACTCCGTGTAACTCTGTTTGACTCTGTTTAACTCTGGTTAACTCTGTTTGCCTCTGTTCAACTCTGTTGAACTCTGTTTGCTTATGTTTAACTCTGTTTAACTCTTTTCGCCTCTCTTTCCCTCTGTTTAAATCTGTTTATCTCTGTTCAACTCTGTTTGAATCTGTTTAATTCTGTTTTACTCTGTATGCCTCTGTTTGACTCTGTTTAACTCTGTATGCCTCTGTTTAACTCTGTTTCCCTCTGTTTGCCTCTGTTTAACTCTCTTGAACTCTGTGTTGCTCTGTTGAACTCTGTTTGCCTCTGTTTAAATCTATTTGACTCTGTTTGCCTCTGTTTAATTCTGTTTAACTCTGTTTGCCACTGTTCAACTCTATTTAACTCTGTTTGCCTTTGTTTAACGCTGCTTAACTCTGTTTGCCTCTGTTTAACTCTGTTTAACTCTGTTCGCCTCTCTTTGCCTCTGTTTAACGCTGTTTAACTCTGTTTAACTCTGTTTGCCTCTGTTTAACTCTGTTTCCCTCTGTTTACCTGTGTTTAAATCTGTTGAAATCACTTTATATCTGTTCAACTCTGTTTGCCTCTGTCTCAATCTATTTAACTCTGTTTGCCTCTGTTCAAATCTGCTTAAAACTGTATGCCTCTGTTTAACTCTGTTTAAATCTGTTGAACTCTGTTTGCCTCTGTTTAAATCTGTTTAACTCTGTTCAACTCTGTTTGCCTCTGTTTGCCCGTGTGTAACTCTGTTGAACTCTGTATGCCTCTGCTTAACGCTGTTTAACTCTGTTTGCATCTGTTTACCTCTGGTTAACTCTGTATGCCTCTGTTTAACTCTGTTTAACTCTGTATGCCTCTGTTTAACTCTGTTTTCCTCTGTTTGCCCGTGTTTAACTCTGCTGAATTCTGTTTGCCTCTGATTAATTCTATTGAACTCTGTTTGCGTCTATTGAAATCTATTTAACTCTGTTTGCCTCTGTTTAACTCTGTGTAACTCTGTTTGCCTCTGTTTAACTCTGGTTAACTCTTATTGCCTCTGTTCAACTCTGTTGAACTCTGTTTGCTTATGTTTAACTCTATTTAACTCTTATTGCCTCTGTTTCACGCTGTTTAACTCTGCGTGCCCCTGTTTAACTCTGTTGAACTCTGTTTAATTCTGGTTAACTCTGTTTGCCTCTGTTTAACTCTATTTCACTCTGTTTGCCTCTGTTTAACGCTGTTTCACTCTGTTTGCCTCTGTTTAACTCTGTTTGACTCAGTTTCCATCTGTTTCCCTCTGTTTAACTCTGTTTAACTCTGTTGAACTCTGCTTGCCTACGTTTAACACTGTTTAACTCTGTTCATCTCTCTTTACCTGTGTTTAACTCTGTTTAACTCTGTTTGCCTCTTTTCAACTCTGTTCAAATCTGTTTGCCTCGGTTTAACTCTGTTTCACTCTGTTTCCCTCTGTTTACCTGTATTTAACTCTGTTCAACTCTGTTTATCTCTGTTCAACTCTGTTTCCATCTGTTTAACTCTGTTTAACTCTGTATGCCTCTGTTTAAATCTGTTTCACTCTGTTTCCCTCTGTTTGCCTCTGTTTAACTCTGTTGAACGCTGTATGTCTCTGTTGAACTCTGTTTGCCTCTGTTTCAATCTATTTAACTCTGTTTGCCTCTGTTTAATTCTGTTTAACTCTGTTTGCCACTGTTCAACTCTATTTAACTCTGTTTGCCTCTGTTTAACGCTGTTTAACTCTGTTTGCCTCTGTTTAATTCTGTTTAACTCTGTTTGCCACTGTTCAACACTATTTAACTCTGTTTGCCTCTGTTTAACTCTATTTAACTCTGTTTGCCTCTGTTTAACGCTGTTTAACTCTGTTTGCCTCTGTTTAACTCTGTTTATCTCTGTTCAACTCTGTTTGCATCTGTTTAACTCTGTCGAACTCTTCTTTACTCTGTTTAACTCTGTTTAGCTCTGTTTGCCTCTATTTAACTCTATTTAACTCTGTTTGCTTCTGTTTCACGCTGTGTAAATCTGTTTGCCTCTGTTTCACTGTGTTTAACTCTTTAATCCTCTCTTTAACTCTGTTGAACTATTTTGCCTCTGGTTAACTCTATTTCCCTCTGTTTAACTCTGTTTGCCTCTGTTTAGCTCTGTTTAACTGTGTTGAACTCTGTTTAATTCTGGTTAACTCTGTTTGCCTCTGTTTATCTCTATTTAACTCTGTTTGCCTCTGTTTAACGCTGTTTCACTCTGTTTGCCTCTGTTTAACTCTGTTTGACTCACTTTCCATCTGTTTCCCTCTGTTTAATTCTGTTTAACTCTGCCTGCCTGTTTAACTCTGTTTCACTCTGTTTCCCACTGTTTACCTCTGTTTAACTCGGTTTAACTCTGCTGAAATCTGTTTATCTCTGTTGAACTCTGTTTGCATCTGTTTAAAAATGTTTTACTCTGTGTGCCTCCATTTAACTCTGTTTAACTCTGTTTGCCTCTGTTTAACTCTATTTAACTGTGTTTGCCTCTGTTTAATTCTGTTTAACTCGGTTTACCACTGTTTAACTCTATTAAAATCTGTTTGACTCCGTTTAACGCTGTTTAACTCCATTTGCCTCTGTTTAACTCTCTTTGACTCTGTATGCCTCTTTTAACTCTGGTTAACTCTGTTTGCCTCTGTTTAAATCTGTTTAAACATGTTTGCCCCTGTTTAACTCTGTTTAGATCTGTTTGCCTCTGTCCATCTCTGTTTAAATCTGTTTGCCTCAGTTTAATTCTGTTTAACTCAGTTTGCTCCATTTAACTCTATTTAATTCTGTTTGCCTCTGTTGAACTCCATTTAACTCTGTTTGCCTCTGTTTAACTCTGGTTAACTCTGTTTAACTCTGTATACCTCTGTTTTACTCTGTTTCACTCTGTTTGCATCTGTTTAACTCTGTTTAGCTCTGTTTGCCTCTGTTCAACTCTGTTTAACTCTGTTTGCCTCTGTTTACCTCTGTTTGCCTCTCTTTAACACTGTTTCACTCTGTTTGCCTCTGTTTAACTCTGTTTGCCTCTGTTCAACTCTGTTTAACTCTGTTTGCCTATGTTTAACTCTGTTTAACTCTGTTCACCTCTCTTTGCCTCTGCCTCACTCTGTTTAACTCTGTTTAACTATACTTACCTCTGTTCAGCACTGTTTAACTCTGTTTGCCTCGGTTTAACTCTGTTTCACTCTGTTACCCTCTGTTTACCTGTGTTTAAATCTGTTGAAATCTGTTTATCTCTGTTCAACTCCGTTTGCCTCTGTCTCAATCTATTGAACTCTGTTTGCCTCTGTTCAACTCTGTTTAACTCTGTATGCCTCTGTTTAACTCTGGTTAACTCTGTTGAACTCTGTTTGTCTCTGTTGAACTCTGTTTGCCTCTGTTTGCCCGTGTTTAACTCTGTTGAACTCTGTATGACTCTGTTTAACGCTGTTTAACTCTGTTTGCATCTGTTTATCTCTGTTTAACTCTGTATGCCTCTGTGTAACTCTGTTTAACTCTGTATGCCTCTGTTTAACTCTGTTACACTCTGTTTCCCTCTGCTTCCCGTGTTTAACTCTGTTGAACTCTGTACGCCTCTGATTAACTCTATTGAACTCTGCTTGCCTCTGTCGAACTCTATTTAACTCTGTTTGCCTCTGTTTAACTCTGTTAAACCCTGTTTGCCTCTGTTTAACTCTATGTAACTCTGTTTGCCTCTGTTTAACGCTGATTAAATCTGTTTGCCTCTGTTTAACTCTTTTTAACTCTGTGTAACTCTGTTTGCCTCTGTTTAACTCTGTTTAACTCTGTTTGCCTCGGTTTAACTCTGTTTCACTTAGTTTCCATCTGTTTACATGTGTTTAACTCTGTTGAACTCTGTTTATCTCTGTTCAACTCTGTTTGCATCTGTTTAACTCTGTTTAACTCTGTATGCCTCTGTTTAACTCTGTATGCCTCTGTTTAACTTTGTTTCACTCTGTTTGCCTCTGTTTAACTCTGTATGCCTCTGTTTAACTCTGTTTAACTCTGTATGCCTCTGTTTAACTTTGTTTCACTCTGTTTCCCTCTGTTTGCCACTGTTCAACTCTATTTAACTCCGTTTGCTTCTGTTTAACGCTGTTTAACTCTGTTTGCCTCTGTTTAACTCTGTTTAACTCTCAAATCCTCTGTTTAACTCTGTTGAACTCTGTTTGCCTCTGTTTAACTCTGCCTCTGTTTAACTCTGTTTCATTCTGTTTGCCTCTGTTCAACTCTGTTTAACTCTGTTTAACTCTGTATGGCTCTGTTTAACTCTGTTTGATTCAGTTTCCATCTGTTTCCCTCTGTTTAACTCTGTTGAATTCTGCTTGCCTACATTTAACTCTGTTTAACTCTGTTCGTCTCTCTTTACCTCAGTTTAACTCTGTTTAACTCTGTTTGCCTCTGTTCAACTCACTTCAACTCTGTTTGCCTCGGTTTTACTCTGTTTCACTCTGTTTCCCTCTGTTTACCTGTGTTTAACTCTGTTGAACTCTGTTTATCTCTGTTCAACTCTGTTTGCATCTGTTTCAATCTATTTAACTCTGTTTGCCTCTGTTCAACTCTTTAACTCTGTATGCCTCTGTTTAACTCTGTTTCACTCTGTTTCCCTCTGTTTGCCTCTGTTTAACTCTGTTTAACTCTGTTTGCCACTGTTTAACTCTATTTAACTCTGTTTGCCTCTGTTTAACGCTGTTTATCTCTGTTTGTCTCTGCTGAACACTGTTTATCTCTGTTCAACTCTGTTTGCATCTGTTTCCCTCTGTTTGCCTCTGTTTAACTCTGTTAAACTCTGTATGTCTCTGTTGAACTCTGTTTGCCTCTGTTTCAATCTATTTAACTCTGTCTGCCTCTGTTTAATTCTGTTTAAATCTGTTTGCCACTGTTTAACTCTATTTAACTGTGTTTGCCCCTGTTTAACGCTGTTTAACTCTGTTTGCCTCTGTTTAACTCTGTTTAACTCTGTATGCCTCTTTTAACTCTGTTGAACTCTATTTGCCTCTGTTTAACTCTGTTTAAAAATGTTTGCCCATGTTTAACTCTGTTTAGCTCTGTTTGCCTCTGTTTAACTCTGGTTAACTCTGTTTGCCTCTGTTCAACTCTGTTGAACTCTGTTTGCTTATGTTTAACACTGTGTAACTCTGTTCGTCTCTCTTTACCTCTGTTTAACTCTGGTTATCACTGTTTAACTCTGTTTGCATCTGTTTAACTCTGTTTAACTCTGTTTGCCTCTGTTCAACTCTGTTTAACTCTGTTTGCCTCGGTTTAACTCTGTTTCACTTATTTTCCATCTGTTTACATGTGTTTAACTCTGTTGAACTCTGTTTATCTCTGTTCAACTCTGTTTGCATCTCTTTAACTCTGTTTAACTCTGTATGCCTCTGTTTAACTCTGTTTAACTCTGTATGCCTCTGTTTAACTTTGTTTCACTCTGTTTCCCTCTGTTTGCCTCTGTTTAACTCTGTATGCCTCTGTTTAACTCTGTTTAACTCTGTATGCCTCTGTTTAACTTTGTTTAACTCTCAAATCCTCTGTTTAACTCTGTTGAACTCTATTTGCCTCTGTTTAACTCTGCCTCTGTTTAATTTTGTTTCATTCTGTTTGCCTCTGTTCAACTCTGTTTAATTCTGTTTAACTCTGTATGGCTCTGTTTAACTCTGTTTGATTCAGTTTCCATCTGTTTCCCTCTGTTTAACTCTGTTGAACTCTGCTTGCCTACATTTAACTCTGTTTAACTCTGTTCGTCTCTCTTTACCTCTGTTTAACTCTGTTTAACTCTGTTTGCCTCTTTTCAACTCTGTTCAAATCTGTTTGCCTCGGTTTAACTCTGTTTCACTCTGTTTCCCTCTGTTTACCTGTATTTAACTCTGTTCAACTCTGTTTATCTCTGTTCAACTCTGTTTGCATCTGTTTATCTCTGTTTAACTCTGTATGCCTCTGTTTAAATCTGTTTCACTCTGTTTCCCTCTGTTTGCCTTTGTTTAACTCTGTTGAACGCTGTATGCCTCTGTTGAACTCTGTTTGCCTCTGTTTCAATCTATTTAACTCTGTTTGCCTCTGTTTAATTCTGTTTAACTCTGTTTGCCACTGTTCAACTCTATTTAACTCTGTTTGCCTCTGTTTAACGCTGTTTAACTCTGTTTGCCTCTGTTTAATTCTGTTTAACTCTGTTTGCCACTGTTCAACACTATTTAACTCTGTTTGCCTCTGTTTAACTCTATTTAACTCTGTTTGCCTCTGTTTAACGCTGTTTAACTCTGTTTGCCTCTGTTTAACTCTGTTTATCTCTGTTCAACTCTGTTTGCATCTGTTTAACTCTGTCGAACTCGTCTTTACTCTGTTTAACTCTGTTTAGCTCTGTTTGCCTCTATTTAACTCTATTTAACTCTGTTTGCTTCTGTTTAACTCTGTTTAACTTTGTTGGACTCTGTTTAATTCTGGTTAACTCTGTTTGCCTCTGTTTATCTCTATTTAACTCTGTTTGCCTCTGTTTAACGCTGTTTCACTCTGTTTGCCTCTGTTTAACTCTGTTTGACTCACTTTCCATCTGTTTCCCTCTGTTTAATTCTGTTTAACTCTGCCTGCCTGTTTAACTCTGTTTCACTCTGTTTCCCACTGTTTACCTCTGTTTAACTCGGTTTAACTCTGCTGAAATCTGTTTATCTCTGTTGAACTCTGTTTGCATCTGTTTAAAAATGTTTTACTCTGTATGCCTCTATTTAACTCTGTTTAACTCTGTTTGCCTCTGTTTAACTCTATTTAACTGTGTTTGCCTCTGTTTAATTCTGTTTAACTCGGTTTACCACTGTTTAACTCTATTAAAATCTGTTTGACTCCGTTTAACGCTGTTTAACTCCATTTGCCTCTGTTTAACTCTCTTTAACTCTGTATGCCTCTTTTAACTCTGGTCAACTCTGTTTGCCTCTGTTTAAATCTGTTTAAACATGTTTGCCCCTGTTTAACTCTGTTTAGATCTGTTTGCCTCTGTCCATCTCTGTTTAAATCTGTTTGCCTCAGTTTAATTCTGTTTAACTCAGTTTGCTCCATTTAACTCTATTTAACTCTGTTTGCCTCTGTTGAACTCCATTTAACTCTGTTTGCCTCTGTTTAACTCTGGTTAACTCTGTTTAACTCTGTATACCTCTGTTTTACTCTGTTTCACTCTGTTTGCATCTGTTTAACTCTGTTTAGCTCTGTTTGCCTCTGTTCAACTCTGTTTAACTCTGTTTGCCTCTGTTTACCTCTGTTTGCCTCTCTTTAACACTGTTTCACTCTGTTTGCCTCTGTTTAACTCTGTTTGCCTCTGTTCAACTCTGTTTAACTCTGTTTGCCTATGTTTAACTCTGTTTAACTCTGTTCACCTCTCTTTGCCTCTGCCTCACTCTGTTTAACTCTGTTTAACTATACTTACCTCTGTTCAGCACTGTTTAACTCTGTTTGCCTCGGTTTAACTCTGTTTCACTCTGTTACCCTCTGTTTACCTGTGTTTAAATCTGCTGAAATCTGTTTATCTCTGTTCAACTCCGTTTGCCTCTGTCTCAATCTATTGAACTCTGTTTGCCTCTGTTCAACTCTGTTTAACTCTGTATGCCTCTGTTTAACTCTGTTGAACTCTGTTTGTCTCTGTTGAACTCTGTTTGCCTCTGTTTGCCCGTGTTTAACTCTGTTGAACTCTGTATGCCTCTGTTTAACGCTGTTTAACTCTGTTTGCATCTGTTTATCTCTGTTTAACTCTGTATGCCTCTGTGTAACTCTGTTTAACTCTATTTGCCTCTGTTACTCTGTTTAAAAATGTTTGCCCATGTTTAACTCTGTTTAGCTCTGTTTGCCTCTGTTCATCTCTTTTTAACTCTGTTTGCCTCAGTTTAATTCTGTTTAAATCTGTGTGCCTCTACTTAACTATATTTAACTCTGTTTGCTTCTGTTTAACGCTGTTTAACTCTGTTTGCATCTGTTTAACTCTGTTTGCCTCTGTTTAACTCTGTTTAACTCTGTTTGCCTCTGTTCAACTCTGTTTATCTCTGTTTAACTCTGTATGGCTCTGTTTAACTCTATTTCACTCTGTTTCCCTCTGTTTGCCCCTGTTCAACTCTGTTTAACTCTTTGGAACTCTGTTTGCCTCTGTTTAACTCTGTTTGCCTCTGTTTAACTCTGTTTTAAATCTGCTTAACTCTGTTTGCCTCTGTTCAACTCTGTTGAACTCTGCCTATGTTTAACTGTGTTTAACTCTGTTCGCCTCTCTTTACCTCTGTTTAACTCTGTTCATCTCTGTTTAACACTGTTTGCCTCTGTTTAACTCTGTTTAACTCTGTTTGCCGCTGTTCAACTCTGTTTAACTCTGTTTGCCTCGGTTTATCTCTGTTTCACTCTGTTTTGCCCCTGTTTAACTCTGTTTAACTCTGTATGCCTCTTTTAACTCTGTTGAACTCTGTTTGCCTCTGTTTAACTCTGTTTAAAAATGTTAGCCCATGTTTAACTCTGTTTAGCTCTGTTTGCCTCTGTTCATCTCTTTTTAACTCTGTTTGCCTCTGTTTAATTCTGTTTAAATCTGTTTGCCTCTACTTAACTCTATTTAACTCTGTTTGCTTCTGTTTAACGCTGTTGAACTATTTTTGCCTCTGTTTAAATCTGTTTGCCTCTGTTTAACTCTGTTTGCCTCTGTTTAACTCTATTTAACTCTGTTTGCCTCTGTTTAACGCTGTTTCACTCTGTTTGCCTCTGTTTAACTCTGACTCAGTTTCCATCTGTTTCCCCCTGTTTAACTCTGTTTAACACTGTTGAACTCTGCTTGCCTACGTGTAACACTGTTTAACTCTGTTCATCTCTTTTTACCTGTGTTTAACTCTGTTAACTCTGTTTGCCTCTGTTCAACTCTGTTCAACTCTGTATGCCTCTGTTTAATTCTGTTTCACTCTGTTTCCCTCTGTTTGCCTCTGTTTAACTCTGTTGAACTCTGTATGTCTCTGTTTAACTCTGTTTGCCACTGTTCAACACTATTTAACTCTGTTTGCATCTGTTTAACGCTGCTATACTCAGTTTGCCTCTGTTTTATTCTGCTTAACACTGTATTCCACTGTTCAACTCTATTTAACTCTGTTTGCCTCTGTTTAACTCTGTTAAACTCTGTTTGCCTCTGTTTAATTCTGTTTAACTCTGTTTGCCACTGTTCAACTCTATTTAACTCTGCCTCTGTTTAACGCTGTTTAACTCTGTCTGCCTCTGTTTAATTCTGTTTAACTCTGTTTGCCACTGTTCAACTCTATTTAACTCTGTTTGCCTCTGTTTAACTCTGTTAAACTCTGTTTGCCTCTGTGTAACTCTATTTAACTCTGTTTGCCTCTGTTTAACGCTGTTTAAATCTGTTTGCCCTCTGTTTAACTCCGTGTAACTCTGTTTGACTCTGTTTAACTCTGGTTAACTCTGTTTGCCTCTGTTCAACTCTGCTGAACTCTGTTTGCTTATGTTTAACTCTGTTTAACACTGTTCGCCTCTCTTTACCTCTGTTTAACTCTGTTTATCTCTGTTCAACTCTGTTTGCATCTGTTTAACTCTGTTTTACTCTGTATGCCTCTGTTTCACTCTGTTTCCCTCTGTTTGCCTCTGTTTAACTCTCTTGAACTCTGTATTTCTCTGTTGAACTCTGTTTGCCTCTGTTTCAATCTATTAAACTCTGTTTGCCTCTGTTTAATTCTGTTTAACTCTGTTTGCCACTGTTCAACTCTATTTAACTCTGTTTGCCTCTGTTTAACGCTGTTTAACTCTGTTTGCCTCTGTTTAACTCTGTTTAACTCTGTTCGCCTCTCTTTGCCTCAGTTGAACTCTGTTTAACTCTGTTTAACTCTGTTTGCCTCTGTTTAAATCTGTTTCCCTCTGTTTACCTGTGTTTAAATCTGTTGAAATCACTTTATATCTGTTCAACTCTGTTTGCCTCTGTCTCAATCTATTTAACTCTGTTTGCCTCTGTTCAAATCTGTTTAACTCTGTTCAACTCTGTTTGCCTCTGTTTGCCCGTGTTTAACTCTGTTGAACTCTGTATGCCTCTGCTTAACGCTGTTTAACTCTGTTTGCATCTGTTTACCTCTGGTTAACTCTGTATGCCTCTGTTTAACTCTGTTTAACTCTGTATGCCTCTGTTTTACTCTGTTTCACTCTGTTTTCCTCTGTTTGCCCGTGTTTAACTCTGCTGAATTCTGTTTGCCTCTGATTAACTCTATTGAACTCTGTTTGCGTCTGTTGAAATCTATTTAACTCTGTTTGCCTCTGTTTAACTCTGTGTAACTCTGTTTGCCTCTGTTTAACTCTGGTTAACTCTTATTGCCTCTGTTCAACTCTGTTGAACTCTGTTTGCTTATGTTTTACTCTATTTAACTCTTATTGCCTCTGTTTCACGCTGTTTAACTCTGTTTGCCCCTGTTTAACTCTGTTTAACTCTGTTGAACTCTGTTTAATTCTGGTTAACTCTGTTTGCCTCTGTTTAACTCTGTTTAATTTCTGTTTGCCTCTGTCTAACGCTGTTTCACTCTGTTTGCCTCTGTTTAACTCTGTTTGACTCAGTTTCCATCTGTTTCCCTCTGTTTAACTCTGTTTAACTCTGTTGACCTCTGCTTGCCTACGTTTAACACTGTTTAACTCTGTTCGTCTCTGTTTGCCTCTTTTCAACTCTGTTCAAATCTGTTTGCCTCTGTTTAACTCTTTTTAACTCTGTGTAACTCTGTTTGCCTCTGTTTAACTCTGGTTAACTCTGTTTGCCTCTGTTCAACTCTGTTGAACTCTGTTTGCTTATGTTTAACACTGTGTAACTCTGTTCGTCTCTCTTTACCTCTGTTTAACTCTGGTTATCACTGTTTAACTCTGTTTGCATCTGTTTAACTCTGTTTAACTCTGTTTGCCTCTGTTCAACTCTGTTTAACTCTGTTTGCCTCGGTTTAACTCTGTTTCACTTATTTTCCATCTGTTTACATGTGTTTAACTCTGTTGAACTCTGTTTATCTCTGTTCAACTCTGTTTGCATCTCTTTAACTCTGTTTAACTCTGTATGCCTCTGTTTAACTCTGTTTAACTCTGTATGCCTCTGTTTAACTTTGTTTCACTCTGTTTCCCTCTGTTTGCCTCTGTTTAACTCTGTATGCCTCTGTTTAACTCTGTTTAACTCTGTATGCCTCTGTTTAACTTTGTTTAACTCTCAAATCCTCTGTTTAACTCTGTTGAACTCTATTTGCCTCTGTTTAACTCTGCCTCTGTTTAATTTTGTTTCATTCTGTTTGCCTCTGTTCAACTCTGTTTAATTCTGTTTAACTCTGTATGGCTCTGTTTAACTCTGTTTGATTCAGTTTCCATCTGTTTCCCTCTGTTTAACTCTGTTGAACTCTGCTTGCCTACATTTAACTCTGTTTAACTCTGTTCGTCTCTCTTTACCTCTGTTTAACTCTGTTTAACTCTGTTTGCCTCTTTTCAACTCTGTTCAAATCTGTTTGCCTCGGTTTAACTCTGTTTCACTCTGTTTCCCTCTGTTTACCTGTATTTAACTCTGTTCAACTCTGTTTATCTCTGTTCAACTCTGTTTGCATCTGTTTAACTCTGTTTAACTCTGTATGCCTCTGTTTAAATCTGTTTCACTCTGTTTCCCTCTGTTTGCCTTTGTTTAACTCTGTTGAACGCTGTATGTCTCTGTTGAACTCTGTTTGCCTCTGTTTCAATCTATTTAACTCTGTTTGCCTCTGTTTAATTCTGTTTAACTCTGTTTGCCACTGTTCAACTCTATTTAACTCTGTTTGCCTCTGTTTAACGCTGTTTAACTCTGTTTGCCTCTGTTTAATTCTGTTTAACTCTGTTTGCCACTGTTCAACACTATTTAACTCTGTTTGCCTCTGTTTAACTCTATTTAACTCTGTTTGCCTCTGTTTAACGCTGTTTAACTCTGTTTGCCTCTGTTTAACTCTGTTTATCTCTGTTCAACTCTGTTTGCATCTGTTTAACTCTGTCGAACTCGTCTTTACTCTGTTTAACTCTGTTTAGCTCTGTTTGCCTCTATTTAACTCTATTTAACTCTGTTTGCTTCTGTTTCACGCTGTGTAAATCTGTTTGCCTCTGTTTCACTGTGTTTAACTCTTTAATCCTCTCTTTAACTCTGTTGAACTATTTTGCCTCTGGTTAACTCTGTTTCCCTCTGTTTAACTCTGTTTGCCTCTGTTTAACTCTGTTTAACTTTGTTGGACTCTGTTTAATTCTGGTTAACTCTGTTTGCCTCTGTTTATCTCTATTTAACTCTGTTTGCCTCTGTTTAACGCTGTTTCACTCTGTTTGCCTCTGTTTAACTCTGTTTGACTCACTTTCCATCTGTTTCCCTCTGTTTAATTCTGTTTAACTCTGCCTGCCTGTTTAACTCTGTTTCACTCTGTTTCCCACTGTTTACCTCTGTTTAACTCGGTTTAACTCTGCTGAAATCTGTTTATCTCTGTTGAACTCTGTTTGCATCTGTTTAAAAATGTTTTACTCTGTATGCCTCTATTTAACTCTGTTTAACTCTGTTTGCCTCTGTTTAACTCTATTTAACTGTGTTTGCCTCTGTTTAATTCTGTTTAACTCGGTTTACCACTGTTTAACTCTATTAAAATCTGTTTGACTCCGTTTAACGCTGTTTAACTCCATTTGCCTCTGTTTAACTCTGGTCAACTCTGTTTGCCTCTGTTTAAATCTGTTTAAACATGTTTGCCCCTGTTTAACTCTGTTTAGATCTGTTTGCCTCTGTCCATCTCTGTTTAAATCTGTTTGCCTCAGTTTAATTCTGTTTAACTCAGTTTGCTCCATTTAACTCTATTTAACTCTGTTTGCCTCTGTTGAACTCCATTTAACTCTGTTTGCCTCTGTTTAACTCTGGTTAACTCTGTTTAACTCTGTATACCTCTGTTTTACTCTGTTTCACTCTGTTTGCATCTGTTTAACTCTGTTTAGCTCTGTTTGCCTCTGTTCAACTCTGTTTAACTCTGTTTGCCTCTGTTTACCTCTGTTTGCCTCTCTTTAACACTGTTTCACTCTGTTTGCCTCTGTTTAACTCTGTTTGCCTCTGTTCAACTCTGTTTAACTCTGTTTGCCTATGTTTAACTCTGTTTAACTCTGTTCACCTCTCTTTGCCTCTGCCTCACTCTGTTTAACTCTGTTTAACTATACTTACCTCTGTTCAGCACTGTTTAACTCTGTTTGCCTCGGTTTAACTCTGTTTCACTCTGTTACCCTCTGTTTACCTGTGTTTAAATCTGCTGAAATCTGTTTATCTCTGTTCAACTCCGTTTGCCTCTGTCTCAATCTATTGAACTCTGTTTGCCTCTGTTCAACTCTGTTTAACTCTGTATGCCTCTGTTTAACTCTGTTGAACTCTGTTTGTCTCTGTTGAACTCTGTTTGCCTCTGTTTGCCCGTGTTTAACTCTGTTGAACTCTGTATGCCTCTGTTTAACGCTGTTTAACTCTGTTTGCATCTGTTTATCTCTGTTTAACTCTGTATGCCTCTGTGTAACTCTGTTTAACTCTGTATGCCTCTGTTTAACTCTGTTACACTCTGTTTCCCTCTGTTTCCCGTGTTTAACTCTGTTGAACTCTGTACGCCTCTGATTAACTCTATTGAACTCTGCTTGCCTCTGTCGAACTCTATTTAACTCTGTTTGCCTCTGTTTAACTCTGTTAAACCCTGTTTGCCTCTGTTTAACTCTATGTAACTCTGTTTGCCTCTGTTTAACGCTGATTAACTCTGTTTGCCTCTGTTTAACTCTTTTTAACTCTGTGTAACTCTGTTTGCCTCTGTTTAACTCTGGTTAACTCTGTTTGCCTCTGTTCAACTCTGTTGAACTCTGTTTGCTTATGTTTAACACTGTTTAACTCTGTTCGTCTCTCTTTACCTCTGTTTAACTCTGGTTATCTCTGCTTAACTCTGTTTGCATCTGTTTAACTCTGTTTAACTCTGTTTGCCTCTTTTCAACTCTGTTTAACTCTGTATGCCTCTTTTAACTCTGTTGAACACTATTTGCCTCTGTTTAACTCTGTTTAAAAATGTTTGCCCATGTTTAACTCTGTTTAGCTCTGTTTGCCTCTGTTCATCTCTTTTTAACTCTGTTTGCCTCAGTTTAATTCTGTTTAAATCTGTTTGCCTCTACTTAACTATATTTAACTCTGTTTGCTTCTGTTTAACGCTGTTTAACTCTGTTTGCATCTGTTTAACTCTGTTTGCCTCTGTTTAACTCTGTTTAACTCTGTTTGCCTCTGTTCAACTCTGTTTATCGCTGTTTAACTCTGTATGGCTCTGTTTAACTCTATTTCACTCTGTTTCCCTCTGTTTGCCCCTGTTCAACTCTGTTTAACTCTTTGGAACTCTGTTTGCCTCTGTTTAACTCTGTTTGCCTCTGTTTAACTCTGTTTAAATCTGCTTAACTCTGTTTGCCTCTGTTCAACTCTGTTGAACTCTGCCTATGTTTAACTGTGTTTAACTCTGTTCGCCTCTCTTTACCTCTGTTTAACTCTGTTCATCTCTGTTTAACACTGTTTGCCTCTGTTTAACTCTGTTTAACTCTGTTTGCCGCTGTTCAACTCTGTTTAACTCTGTTTGCCTCGGTTTAACTCTGTTTCACTTATTTTCCATCTGTTTACATGTGTTTAACTCTGTTGAACTCTGTTTATCTCTGTTCAACTCTGTTTGCATCTGTTTAACTCTGTTTAACTCTGTATGCCTCTGTTTAACTCTGTTTAACTCTGTATGCCTCTGTTTAACTTTGTTTCACTCTGTTTCCCTCTGTTTGCCTCTGTTTAACTCTGTATGCCTCTGTTTAACTCTGTTTAACTCTGTATGCCTCTGTTTAACTTTGTTTCAATCTGTTTCCCTCTGTTTGCCACTGTTCAACTCTATTTAACTCCGTTTGCTTCTGTTTAACGCTGTTTAACTCTGTTTGCCTCTGTTTAACTCTGTTTAACTCTCAAATCCTCTGTTTAACTCTGTTGAACTCTATTTGCCTCTGTTTAACTCTGCCTCTGTTTAATTTTGTTTCATTCTGTTTGCCTCTGTTCAACTCTGTTTAATTCTGTTTAACTCTGTATGGCTCTGTTTTTATCTGTTTGATTCAGTTTCCATCTGTTTCCCTCTGTTTAACTCTGTTGAACTCTGCTTGCCTACATTTAACTCTGTTTAACTCTGTTCGTCTCTCTTTACCTCTGTTTAACTCTGTTTAACACTGTTTGCCTCTTTTCAACTCTGTTCAAATCTGTTTGCCTCGGTTTAACTCTGTTTCACTCTGTTTCCCTCTGTTTACCTGTATTTAACTCTGTTCAATTCTGTTTATCTCTGTTCAACTCTGTTTGCATCTGTTTAACTCTGTTTAACTCTGTATGCCTCTGTTTAAATCTGTTTCACTCTGATTCCCTCTGTTTGCCTCTGTTTAACTCTGTTGAACGCTGTATGTCTCTGTTGAACTCTGTTTGCCTCTGTTTCAATCTATTTAACTCTGTTTGCCTCTGTTTAATTCTGTTTAACTCTGTTTGCCACTGTTCAACTCTATTTAACTCTGTTTGCCTCTGTTTAACGCTGTTTAACTCTGTTTGCCTCTGTTTAATTCTGTTTAACTCTGTTTGCCACTGTTCAACACTATTTAACTCTGTTTGCCTCTGTTTAACTCTATTTAACTCTGTTTGCCTCTGTTTAACGCTGTTTAACTCTGTTTGCCTCTGTTTAACTCTGTTTATCTCTGTTCAAGTCTGTTTGCATCTGTTTAACTCTGTCGAACTCTTCTTTACTCTGTTTAACTCTGTTTAGCTCTGTTTGCCTCTATTTAACTCTATTTAACTCTGTTTGCTTCTGTTTCACGCTGTGTAAATCTGTTTGCCTCTGTTTCACTGTGTTTAACTCTTTAATCCTCTCTTTAACTCTGTTGAACTATTTTGCCTCTGGTTAACTCTGTTTCCCTCTGTTTAACTCTGTTTGCCTCTGTTTAACTCTGTTTAACTTTGTTGAACTCTGTTTAATTCTGGTTAACTCTGTTTGCCTCTGTTTATCTCTATTTAACTCTGTTTGCCTCTGTTTAACGCTGTTTCACTCTGTTTGCCTCTGTTTAACTCTGTTTGACTCACTTTCCATCTGTTTCCCTCTGTTTAATTCTGTTTAACTCTGCCTGCCTGTTTACCTCTGTTTAACTCGGTTTAACTCTGCTGAAATCTGTTTATCTCTGTTGAACTCTGTTTGCATCTGTTTAAAAATGTTTTACTCTGTATGCCTCTATTTAACTCTGTTTAACTCTGTTTGCCTCTGTTTAACTCTATTTAACTGTGTTTGCCTCTGTTTAATTCTGTTTAACTCGGTTTACCACTGTTTAACTCTATTAAAATCTGTTTGACTCCGTTTAACGCTGTTTAACTCCATTTGCCTCTGTTTAACTCTCTTTAACTCTTTATGCCTCTTTTAACTCTGGTCAACTCTGTTTGCCTCTGTTTAAATCTGTTTAAACATGTTTGCCCCTGTTTAACTCTGTTTAGATCTGTTTGCTCCTGTCCATCTCTGTTTAAATCTGTTTGCCTCAGTTTAATTCTGTTTAACTCAGTTTGCTCCATTTAACTCTATTTAACTCTGTTTGCCTCTGTTGAACTCCATTTAACTCTGTTTGCCTCTGTTTAACTCTGGTTAACTCTGTTTAACTCTGTATACCTCTGTTTTACTCTGTTTCACTCTGTTTGCATCTGTTTAACTCTGTTTAGCTCTGTTTGCCTCTGTTCAACTCTGTTTAACTCTGTTTGCCTCTGTTTACCTCTGTTTGCCTCTCTTTAACACTGTTTCACTCTGTTTGCCTCTGTTTAACTCTGTTTGCCTCTGTTCAACTCTGTTTAACTCTGTTTGCCTATGTTTAACTCTGTTTAACTCTGTTCACCTCTCTTTGCCTCTGCCTCACTCTGTTTAACTCTGTTTAACTATACTTACCTCTGTTCAGCACTGTTTAACTCTGTTTGCCTCGGTTTAACTCTGTTTCACTCTGTTACCCTCTGTTTACCTGTGTTTAAATCTGTTGAAATCTGTTTATCTCTGTTCAACTCCGTTTGCCTCTGTCTCAATCTATTGAACTCTGTTTGCCTCTGTTCAACTCTGATTAACTCTGTATGCCTCTGTTTAACTCTGTTTAACTCTGTTGAACTCTGTTTGTCTCTGTTGAACTCTGTTTGCCTCTGTTTGCCCGTGTTTAACTCTGTTTAACTCTGTATGCCTCTGTTTAACGCTGTTTAACTCTGTTTGCATCTGTTCATCTCTGTTTAACTCTGTATGCCTCTGTGTAACTCTGTTTAACTCTGTATGCCTCTGTTTAACTCTGTTTCACTTAGTTTCCATCTGTTTACATGTGTTTAACTCTGTTGAACTCTGTTTATCTCTGTTCAACTCTGTTTGCATCTGTTTAACTCTGTTTAACTCTGTATGCCTCTGTTTAACTCTGTTTAACTCTGTATGCCTCTGTTTAACTTTGTTTCACTCTGTTTGCCTCTGTTTAACTCTGTATGCCTCTGTTTAACTCTGTTTAACTCTGTATGCCTCTGTTTAACTTTGTTTCACTCTGTTTCCCTCTGTTTGCCACTGTTCAACTCTATTTAACTCCGTTTGCTTCTGTTTAACGCTGTTTAACTCTGTTTGCCTCTGTTTAACTCTGTTTAACTCTCAAATCCTCTGTTTAACTCTGTTGAACTCTGTTTGCCTCTGTTTAACTCTGCCTCTGTTTAACTCTGTTTCATTCTGTTTGCCTCTGTTCAACTCTGTTTAACTCTGTTTAACTCTGTATGGCTCTGTTTAACTCTGTTTGATTCAGTTTCCATCTGTTTCCCTCTGTTTAACTCTGTTGAATTCTGCTTGCCTACATTTAACTCTGTTTAACTCTGTTCGTCTCTCTTTACCTCTGTTTAACTCTGTTTAACTCTGTTTGCCTCTGTTCAACTCACTTCAACTCTGTTTGCCTCGGTTTTACTCTGTTTCACTCTGTTTCCCTCTGTTTACCTGTGTTTAACTCTGTTGAACTCTGTTTATCTCTGTTCAACTCTGTTTGCATCTGTTTCAATCTATTTAACTCTGTTTGCCTCTGTTCAACTCTTTAACTCTGTATGCCTCTGTTTAACTCTGTTTCACTCTGTTTCCCTCTGTTTGCCTCTGTTTGCCACTGTTCAACTCTATTTAACTCCGTTTGCTTCTGTTTAACGCTGTTTAACTCTGTTTGCCTCTGTTTAACTCTGTTTAACTCTCAAATCCTCTGTTTAACTCTGTTGAACTCTGTTTGCCTCTGTTTAACTCTGCCTCTGTTTAACTCTGTTTCATTCTGTTTGCCTCTGTTCAACTCTGTTTAACTCTGTTTAACTCTGTATGGCTCTGTTTAACTCTGTTTGATTCAGTTTCCATCTGTTTCCCTCTGTTTAACTCTGTTCAATTCTGCTTGCCTACATTTAACTCTGTTTAACTCTGTTCGTCTCTCTTTACCTCAGTTTAACTCTGTTTAACTCTGTTTGCCTCTGTTCAACTCACTTCAACTCTGTTTGCCTCGGTTTTACTCTGTTTCACTCTTTTTCCCTCTGTTTACCTGTGTTTAACTCTGTTGAACTCTGTTTATCTCTGTTCAACTCTGTTTGCATCTGTTTCAATCTATTTAACTCTGTTTGCCTCTGTTCAACTCTTTAACTCTGTATGCCTCTGTTTAACTCTATTTCACTCTGTTTCCCTCTGTTTGCCTCTGTTTAACTCTGTTTAACTCTGTTTGCCACTGTTTAACTCTATTTAACTCTGTTTGCCTCTGTTTAACGCTGTTTATCTCTGTTTGTCTCTGCTGAACTCTGTTTATCTCTGTTCAACTCTGTTTGCATCTGTTTCCCTCTGTTTGCCTCTGTTTAACTCTGTTAAACTCTGTATGTCTCTGTTGAACTCTGTTTGCCTCTGTTTCAATCTATTTAACTCTGTCTGCCTCTGTTTAATTCTGTTTAACTCTGTTTGCCACTGTTTAACTCTATTTAACTCTGTTTGCCCCTGTTTAACGCTGTTTAACTCTGTTTCCCTCTGTTTAACTCTGTTTAACTCTGTATGCCTCTTTTAACTCTGTTGAACTCTATTTGCCTCTGTTTAACTCTGTTTAAAAATGTTTGCCCATGTTTAACTCTGTTTAGCTCTGTTTGCCTCTGTTCATCTCTTTTTAACTCTGTTTGCCTCAGTTTAATTGTGTTTAAATCTGTTTGCCTCTACTTAACTATATTTAACTCTGTTTGCATCTGTTTAACTCTGTTTGCCTCTGTTTAACTCTGTTTAACTCTGTTTGCCTCTGTTCAACTCTGTTTATCTCTGTTTAACTCTGTATGGCTCTGTTTAACTCTATTTCACTCTGTTTCCCTCTGTTTGCCCCTGTTCAACTCTGTTTAACTCTTTGGAACTCTGTTTGCCTCTGTTTAACTCTGTTTGCCTCTGTTTAACTCTGTTTAAATCTGCTTAACTCTGTTTGCCTCTGTTCAACTCTGTTGAACTCTGCCTATGTTTAACTGTGTTTAACTCTGTTCGCCTCTCTTTACCTCTGTTTAACTCTGTTCATCTCTGTTTAACACTGTTTGCCTCTGTTTAACTCTGTTTAACTCTGTTTGCCGCTGTTCAACTCTGTTTAACTCTGTTTGCCTCGGTTTATCTCTGTTTCACTCTGTTTGCCCCTGTTTAACTCTGTTTAACTCTGTATGCCTCTTTTAACTCTGTTGAACTCTGTTTGCCTCTGTTTAACTCTGCCTCTGTTTAACTCTGTTTCATTCTGTTTGCCTCTGTTCAACTCTGTTTAACTCTGTATGGCTCTGTTTAACTCTGTTTGATTCAGTTTCCATCTGTTTCCCTCTGTTTAACTCTGTTGAATTCTGCTTGCCTACATTTAACTCTGTTTAACTCTGTTCGTCTCTCTTTACCTCTGTTTAACTCTGTTTAACTCTGTTTGCCTCTGTTCAACTCACTTCAACTCTGTTTGCCTCGGTTTTACTCTGTTTCACTCTGTTTCCCTCTGTTTACCTGTGTTTAACTCTGTTGAACTCTGTTTATCTCTGTTCAACTCTGTTTGCATCTGTTTCAATCTATTTAACTCTGTTTGCCTCTGTTCAACTCTTTAACTCTGTATGCCTCTGTTTAACTCTGTTTCACTCTGTTTCCCTCTGTTTGCCTCTGTTTAACTCTGTTTAACTCTGTTTGCAACTGTTTAACTCTATTTAACTCTGTTTGCCTCTGTTTAACGCTGTTTATCTCTGTTTGTCTCTGTTGAACTCTGTTTATCTCTGTTCAACTCTGTTTGCATCTGTTTCCCTCTGTTTGCCTCTGTTTAACTCTGTTAAACTCTGTATGTCTCTGTTGAACTCTGTTTGCCTCTGTTTCAATCTATTTAACTCTGTCTGCCTCTGTTTAATTCTGTTTAACTCTGTTTGCTTCTGTTTAATTCTATTTAACTCTGTTTGCCCCTGTTTAACGCTGTTTAACTCTGTTTGCCTCAGTTTAACTCTGTTTAACTCTGTATGCCTCTTTTAACTCTGTTGAACACTATTTGCCTCTGTTTAACTCTGTTTAAAAATGTTTGCCCATGTTTAGCTCTGTTTAGCTCTGTTTGCCTCTGTTCATCTCTTTTTAACTCTGTTTGCCTCAGTTTAATTCTGTTTAAATCTGTTTGCCTCTACTTAACTATATTTAACTCTGTTTGCTTCTGTTTAACGCTGTTTAACTCTGTTTGCATCTGTTTAACTCTGTTTGCCTCTGTTTAACTCTGTTTAACTCTGTTTGCCTCTGTTCAACTCTGTTTATCTCTGTTTAACTCTGTATGGCTCTGTTTAACTCTATTTCACTCTGTTTCCCTCTGTTTGCCCCTGTTCAACTCTGTTTAACTCTTTGGAACTCTGTTTGCCTCTGTTTAACTCTGTTTGCCTCTGTTTAACTCTGTTTAAATCTGCTTAACTCTGTTTGCCTCTGTTCAACTCTGTTGAACTCTGCCTATGTTTAACTGTGTTTAACTCTGTTCGCCTCTCTTTACCTCTGTTTAACTCTGTTCATCTCTGTTTAACACTGTTTGCCTCTGTTTAACTCTGTTTAACTCTGTTTGCCGCTGTTCAACTCTGTTTAACTCTGTTTGCCTCGGTTTAACTCTGTTTCACTCTGTTTGCCTCTGTTTAACTCTGTTTAACTCTGTATGCCTCTTTTAACTCTGTTGAACTCTATTTGCCTCTGTTTAACTCTGTTTAAAAATGTTAGCCCATGTTTAACTCTGTTTAGCTCTGTTTGCCTCTGTTCATCTCTTTTTAACTCTGTTTGCCTCTGTTTAATTCTGTTTAAATCTGTTTGCCTCTACTTAACTCTATTTAACTCTGTTTGCTTCTGTTTAACGCTGTTGAACTCTGTTTGCCTCTGTTTAACTCTGTTTAACTCTCTCATACTCTGTTTAACTCTGTTGAACTCTGTTTGCCTCTGTTTAACTCTGTTTGCCTGTGTTTAACTCTGTTTAATTCTGTTTGCCTCTGTTCAACTCTGTTTATCTCTGTTTAACTCTGTATGGCTCTGTTTAACTCTATTTCACTCTGTGTCCCTCTGTTTGCCCCTGTTCAACTCTGTTTAACTCTTTGGAACTCTGTTTGCCTCTGTTTAACTCTGTTTGCCTCTTTTTAACTCTGTTTAAATCTGTTTAACTCTGTTTGCCTCTGTTCAACTCTGTTGAACTCTGTTTGCCTATGTTTAACTGTGTTTAACTCTGTTCGCCTCTCTTTACCTCTGTTTAACTCTGTTCATCTCTGTTTAACACTGTTTGCCTCTGTTTAACTCTGTTTAACTCTGTTTGCCGCTGTTCAACTCTGTTTAACTCTGTTTGCCTCGGTTTAACTCTGTTTCACTCTGTTTGCCTCTGTTTAACTCTGTTTAACTCTGTATGCCTCTTTTAACTCTGTTGAACTCTATTTGCCTCTGTTTAACTCTGTTTAAAAATGTTAGCCCATGTTTAACTCTGTTTAGCTCTGTTTGCCTCTGTTCATCTCTTTTTAACTCTGTTTGCCTCTGTTTAATTCTGTTTAAATCTGTTTGCCTCTACTTAACTCTATTTAACTCTGTTTGCTTCTGTTTAATGCTGTTGAACTCTGTTTGCCTCTGTTTAACTCTGTATAACTCTCTCATACTCTGTTTAACTCTGTTGAACTCTGTTTGCCTCTGTTTAACTCTGTTTGCCTCTGTTTAACTCTGTTTAATTCTGTTTGCCTCTGTTCAACTCTGTTTATCTCTGTTTAACTCTGTATGGCTCTGTTTAACTCTATTTCACTCTGTTTCCCTCTGTTTGCCCCTGTTCAACTCTGTTTAACTCTTTGGAATTCTGTTTGCCTGTGTTTAACTCTGTTTGCCTCTGTTTAACTCTGTTTAAATCTGTTTAACTCTGTTTGCCTCTGTTCAACTCTGTTGAACTCTGTTTGCCTATGTTTAACTGTGTTTAACTCTGTTCGCCTCTCTTTACCTCTGTTTAACTCTGTTCATCTCTGTTTAACACTGTTTGCCTCTGTTTAACTCTGTTTAACTCTGTTTGCCGCTGTCCAACTCTGTTTAACTCTGTTTGCCTCTGTTCAACTCTGTTGAACTCTGTTTGCCTATGTTTAACTGTGTTTACCTCTGTTCGCCTCTCTTTACCTCTGTTTAACTCTGTTCATCTCTGTTTAACACTGTTTGCCTCCGTTTAACTCTGTTTAACTCTCTTTGCCGCTGTTCAACTCTGTGTAACTCTGTTTGCCTCGGTTTAACTCTGTTTCACTCTGTTTCCCTCTGTTTACATGTGTTTAACTCTGTTGAACTCTTTTTATCTTTGTTCAACTCTGTTTGCCTCTGTTTCAATCTATTTGACTCTGTTTGCCTCTGCTCAATTCTGTTTAACGCTGTATGCCTCCGTCTAACTCTGTTTGCCTCTGTTTCCCTCTGTTTGCCTCTGTTTAACTCTGTTTAATTCTGTTGAACTCTTTTTATCTCTGTTCAACTCTGTTTGCCTCTGTATACATGTGTTTAACTCTGTTGAACTCTTTTTATCTCTGTTCAACTCTGTTTGCCTCTGTTTCAATCTATTTGACTCTGTTTGCATCTGTTCAACTCTGTTTAAAGCTGTATGCCTCCGTCTAACTCTGTTTCACTCTGTTTCCCTCTGTTTGCCTCTGTTTAACTCTGTTTAACTCCATAGAACTGTTTATCTCTGTTGAACTCTGTTTGCCTCTGCTTCAATCTATTTAACTCTGTTTTTCCCTGTTTAATTCTTTTTAACTATGTTTGCCACTGTTTAACTCTATTTAACTCTGTTTGCCTCGGTTTAACTCTGTTTCACTTAGTTTCCATCTGTTTACATGTGTTTAACTCTGTTGAACTCTGTTTATCTCTGTTCAACTCTGTTTGCATCTGTTTAACTCTGTTTAACTCTGTATGCCTCTGTTTAAATCTGTTTAACTCTGTATGCCTCTGTTTAACTTTGTTTCACTCTGTTTCCCTCTGATTGCTTCTGTTTAACTCTTTTTAATTCTGTTTAACTCTGTTTGCTTCTGTTTAACTCTATTTAACTCTGTTTGCCCCTGTTTAACGCTGTTTAACTCTGTTTGCCTCAGTTTAACTCTGTTTAACTCTGTATGCCTCTTTTAACTCTGTTGAACACTATTTGCCTCTGTTTAACTCTGTTTAAAAATGTTTGCCCATGTTTAACTCTGTTTAGCTCTGTTTGCCTCTGTTCATCTCTTTTTAACTCTGTTTGCCTCAGTTTAATTCTGTTTAAATCTGTTTGCCTCTACTTAACTATATTTAACTCTGTTTGCTTCTGTTTAACGCTGTTTAACTCTGTTTGCATCTGTTTAACTCTGTTTGCCTCTGTTTAACTCTGTTTAACTCTGTTTGCCTCTGTTCAACTCTGTTTAACTCTGTATGGCTCTGTTTAACTCTATTTCACTCTGTTTCCCTCTGTTTGCCCCTGTTCAACTCTGTTTAACTCTTTGGAACTCTGTTTGCCTCTGTTTAACTCTGTTTGCCTCTGTTTAACTCTGTTTAAATCTGCTTAACTCTGTTTGCCTCTGTTCAACTCTGTTGAACTCTGCCTATGTTTAACTGTGTTTAACTCTGTTCGCCTCTCTTTACCTCTGTTTAACTCTGTTCATCTCTGTTTAACACTGTTTGCCTCTGTTTAACTCTGTTTAACTCTGTTTGCCGCTGTTCAACTCTGTTTAACTCTGTTTGCCTCGGTTTAACTCTGTTTCACTCTGTTTGCCTCTGTTTAACTCTGTTTAACTCTGTATGCCTCTTTTAACTCTGTTGAACTCTATTTGCCTCTGTTTAACTCTGTTTAAAAATGTTAGCCCATGTTTAACTCTGTTTAGCTCTGTTTGCCTCTGTTCATCTCTTTTTAACTCTGTTTGCCTCTGTTTAACTCTATTTAACTCTGTTTGCCTCGGTTTAACTCTGTTTCACTTAGTTTCCATCTGTTTACATGTGTTTAACTCTGTTGAACTCTGTTTATCTCTGTTCAACTCTGTTTGCATCTGTTTAACTCTGTTTAACTCTGTATGCCTCTGTTTAAATCTGTTTAACTCTGTATGCCTCTGTTTAACTTTGTTTCACTCTGTTTCCCTCTGATTGCTTCTGTTTAACTCTTTTTAATTCTGTTTAACTCTGTTTGCTTCTGTTTAACTCTATTTAACTCTGTTTGCCCCTGTTTAACGCTGTTTAACTCTGTTTGCCTCAGTTTAACTCTGTTTAACTCTGTATGCCTCTTTTAACTCTGTTGAACACTATTTGCCTCTGTTTAACTCTGTTTAAAAATGTTTGCCCATGTTTAACTCTGTTTAGCTCTGTTTGCCTCTGTTCATCTCTTTTTAACTCTGTTTGCCTCAGTTTAATTCTGTTTAAATCTGTTTGCCTCTACTTAACTATATTTAACTCTGTTTGCTTCTGTTTAACGCTGTTTAACTCTGTTTGCATCTGTTTAACTCTGTTTGCCTCTGTTTAACTCTGTTTAACTCTGTTTGCCTCTGTTCAACTCTGTTTATCTCTGTTTAACTCTGTATGGCTCTGTTTAACTCTATTTCACTCTGTTTCCCTCTGTTTGCCCCTGTTCAACTCTGTTTAACTCTTTGGAACTCTGTTTGCCTCTGTTTAACTCTGTTTGCCTCTGTTTAACTCTGTTTAAATCTGCTTAACTCTGTTTGCCTCTGTTCAACTCTGTTGAACTCTGCCTATGTTTAACTGTGTTTAACTCTGTTCGCCTCTCTTTACCTCTGTTTAACTCTGTTCATCTCTGTTTAACACTGTTTGCCTCTGTTTAACTCTGTTTAACTCTGTTTGCCGCTGTTCAACTCTGTTTAACTCTGTTTGCCTCGGTTTAACTCTGTTTCACTCTGTTTGCCTCTGTTTAACTCTGTTTAACTCTGTATGCCTCTTTTAACTCTGTTGAACTCTATTTGCCTCTGTTTAACTCTGTTTAAAAATGTTAGCCCATGTTTAACTCTGTTTAGCTCTGTTTGCCTCTGTTCATCTCTTTTTAACTCTGTTTGCCTCTGTTTAATTCTGTTTAAATCTGTTTGCCTCTACTTAACTCTATTTAACTCTGTTTGCTTCTGTTTAACGCTGTTGAACTCTGTTTGCCTCTGTTTAACTCTGTTTAACTCTCTCATACTCTGTTTAACTCTGTTGAACTCTGTTTGCCTCTGTTTAACTCTGTTTGCCTGTGTTTAACTCTGTTTAATTCTGTTTGCCTCTGTTCAACTCTGTTTATCTCTGTTTAACTCTGTATGGCTCTGTTTAACTCTATTTCACTCTGTTTCCCTCTGTTTGCCCCTGTTCAACTCTGTTTAACTCTTTGGAACTCTGTTTGCCTCTGTTTAACTCTGTTTGCCTCTTTTTAACTCTGTTTAAATCTGTTTAACTCTGTTTGCCTCTGTTCAACTCTGTTGAACTCTGTTTGCCTATGTTTAACTGTGTTTAACTCTGTTCGCCTCTCTTTACCTCTGTTTAACTCTGTTCATCTCTGTTTAACACTGTTTGCCTCTGTTTAACTCTGTTTAACTCTGTTTGCCGCTGTTCAACTCTGTTTAACTCTGTTTGCCTCGGTTTAACTCTGTTTCACTCTGTTTGCCTCTGTTTAACTCTGTTTAACTCTGTATGCCTCTTTTAACTCTGTTGAAATCTATTTGCCTCTGTTTAACTCTGTTTAAAAATGTTAGCCCATGTTTAACTCTGTTTAGCTCTGTTTGCCTCTGTTCATCTCTTTTTAACTCTGTTTGCCTCTGTTTAATTCTGTTTAAATCTGTTTGCCTCTACTTAACTCTATTTAACTCTGTTTGCTTCTGTTTAATGCTGTTGAACTCTGTTTGCCTCTGTTTAACACTGTATAACTCTCTCATACTCTGTTTAACTCTGTTGAACTCTGTTTGCCTCTGTTTAACTCTGTTTGCCTCTGTTTAACTCTGTTTAATTCTGTTTGCCTCTGTTCAACTCTGTTTATCTCTGTTTAACTCTGTATGGCTCTGTTTAACTCTATTTCACTCTGTTTCCCTCTGTTTGCCCCTGTTCAACTCTGTTTAACTCTTTGGAATTCTGTTTGCCTGTGTTTAACTCTGTTTGCCTCTTTTTAACTCTGTTTAAATCTGTTTAACTCTGTTTGCCTCTGTTCAACTCTGTTGAACTCTGTTTGCCTATGTTTAACTGTGTTTAACTCTGTTCGCCTCTCTTTACCTCTGTTTAACTCTGTTCATCTCTGTTTAACACTGTTTGCCTCTGTTTAACTCTGTTTAACTCTGTTTGCCGCTGTCCAACTCTGTTTAACTCTGTTTGCCTCTGTTCAACTCTGTTGAACTCTGTTTGCCTATGTTTAACTGTGTTTACCTCTGTTCGCCTCTCTTTACCTCTGTTTAACTCTGTTCATCTCTGTTTAACACTGTTTGCCTCCGTTTAACTCTGTTTAACTCTCTTTGCCGCTGTTCAACTCTGTGTAACTCTGTTTGCCTCGGTTTAACTCTGTTTCACTCTGTTTCCCTCTGTTTACATGTGTTTAACTCTGTTGAACTCTTTTTATCTTTGTTCAACTCTGTTTGCCTCTGTTTCAATCTATTTGACTCTGTTTGCCTCTGCTCAATTCTGTTTAACGCTGTATGCCTCCGTCTAACTCTGTTTGCCTCTGTTTCCCTCTGTTTGCCTCTGTTTAACTCTGTTTAATTCTGTTGAACTCTTTTTATCTCTGTTCAACTCTGTTTGCCTCTGTATACATGTGTTTAACTCTGTTGAACTCTTTTTATCTCTGTTCAACTCTGTTTGCCTCTGTTTCAATCTATTTGACTCTGTTTGCCTCTGTTCAACTCTGTTTAAAGCTGTATGCCTCCGTCTAACTCTGTTTCACTCTGTTTCCCTCTGTTTGCCTCTGTTTAACTCTGTTTAACTCCATAGAACTGTTTATCTCTGTTGAACTCTGTTTGCCTCTGCTTCAATCTATTTAACTCTGTTTTTCCCTGTTTAATTCTTTTTAACTATGTTTGCCACTGTTTAACTCTATTTAACTCTGTTTGCCTCGGTTTAACTCTGTTTCACTTAGTTTCCATCTGTTTACATGTGTTTAACTCTGTTGAACTCTGTTTATCTCTGTTCAACTCTGTTTGCATCTGTTTAACTCTGTTTAACTCTGTATGCCTCTGTTTAAATCTGTTTAACTCTGTATGCCTCTGTTTAACTTTGTTTCACTCTGTTTCCCTCTGATTGCTTCTGTTTAACTCTTTTTAAATCTGTTTAACTCTGTTTGCCTCTGTTCAACTCTGTTGAACTCTGTTTGCCTATGTTTAACTGTGTTTAACTCTGTTCGCCTCTCTTTACCTCTGTTTAACTCTGTTCATCTCTGTTTAACACTGTTTGCCTCTGTTTAACTCTGTTTAACTCTGTTTGCCGCTGTTCAACTCTGTTTAACTCTGTTTGCCTCGGTTTAACTCTGTTTCACTCTGTTTGCCTCTGTTTAACTCTGTTTAACTCTGTATGCCTCTATTAACTCTGTTTAGCTCAGTTTGCCTCTGTTCATCTCTTTTTAACTCTGTTTGCCTCTGTTTAATTCTGTTTAAATCTGTTTGCCTCCACTTAACTCTATTTAACTCTGTTTGCTTCTGTTTAACGCTGTTTAACTCTGTTTGCCTCTGTTTAACTCTGTTTAACTCTCTCATACCCTGTTTAACTCTGTTGAACTCTGTTTGCCTCTGTTTAACTCTGTTTGCCTCTGTTTAACTCTGTTTAACTCTGTTTGCCTCTGTTCAACTCTGTTTATCTCTGTTTAACTCTGTATGGCTCTGTTTAACTCTATTTCACTCTGTTTCCCTCTGTTTGCCCCTGTTCAACTCTGTTTAACTCTTTGGAATTCTGTTTGCCTGTGTTTAACTCTGTTTGCCTCTGTTTAACTCTGTTTAAATCTGTTTAACTCTGTTTGCCTCTGTTGAACTCTGTTGAACTCTGTTTGCCTATGTTTAACTGTGTTTAACTCTGTTCGCCTCTCTTTACCTCTGTTTAACTCTGTTCATCTCTGTTTAACACTGTTTGCCTCTGTTTAACTCTGTTTAACTCTGTTTGCCGCTGTCCAACTCTGTTTAACTCTGTTTGCCTCTGTTCAACTCTGTTGAACTCTGTTTGCCTATGTTTAACTGTGTTGACCTCTGTTCGCCTCTCTTTACCTCTGTTTAACTCTGTTCATCTCTGTTTAACACTGTTTGCCTCCGTTTAACTCTGTTAAACTCTCTTTGCCGCTGTTCAACTCTGTGTAACTCTGTTTGCCTCGGTTTAACTCTGTTTCACTCTGTTTCCCTCTGTTTACATGTGTTTAACTCTGTTGAACTCTTTTTATCTTTGTTCAACTCTGTTTGCCTCTGTTTCAATCTATTTGACTCTGTTTGCCTCTGTTCAATTCTGTTTAACGCTGTATGCCTCCGTCTAACTCTGTTTGCCTCTGTTTCCCTCTGTTTGCCTCTGTTTAACTCTGTTTAATTCTGTTGAACTCTTTTTATCTCTGTTCAACTCTGTTTGCCTCTGTATACATGTGTTTAACTCTGTTGAACTCTTTTTATCTCTGTTCAACTCTGTTTGCCTCTGTTTCAATCTATTTGACTCTGTTTGCCTCTGTTCAACTCTGTTTAAAGCTGTATGCCTCCGTCTAACTCTGTTTCACTCTGTTTCCCTCTGTTTGCCTCTGTTTAACTCTGTTTAACTCCATAGAACTGTTTATCTCTGTTGAACTCTGTTTGCCTCTGCTTCAATCTATTTAACTCTGTTTATCCCTGTTTAATTCTTTTTAACTATGTTTGCCACTGTTTAACTCTATTTAACTCTGTTTGCCTCGGTTAAACTCTGTTTCACTTAGTTTCCATCTGTTTACATGTGTTTAACTCTGTTGAACTCTGTTTATCTCTGTTCAACTCTGTTTGCATCTGTTTAACTCTGTTTAACTCTGTATGCCTCTGTTTAAATCTGTTTAACTCTGTATGCCTCTGTTTAACTTTGTTTCACTCTGTTTCCCTCTGATTGCTTCTGTTTAACTCTTTTTAAATCTGTTTAACTCTGTTTGCCTCTGTTCAACTCTGTTGAACTCTGTTTGCCTATGTTTAACTGTGTTTAACTCTGTTCGCCTCTCTTTACCTCTGTTTAACTCTGTTCATCTCTGTTTAACACTGTTTGCCTCTGTTTAACTCTGTTTAACTCTGTTTGCCGCTGTTCAACTCTGTTTAACTCTGTTTGCCTCGGTTTAACTCTGTTTCACTCTGTTTGCCTCTGTTTAACTCTGTTTAACTCTGTATGCCTCTTTTAACTCTGTTTAGCTCTGTTTGCCTCTGTTCATCTCTTTTTAACTCTGTTTGCCTCTGTTTAATTCTGTTTAAATCTGTTTGCCTCCACTTAACTCTATTAAACTCTGTTTGCTTCTGTTTAACGCTGTTTAACTCTGTTTGCCTCTGTTTAACTCTGTTTAACTCTCTCATACCCTGTTTAACTCTGTTGAACTCTGTTTGCCTCTGTTTAACTCTGTTTGCCTCTGTTTAACTCTGTTTAACTCTGTTTGCCTCTGTTCAACTCTGTTTATCTCTGTTTAACTCTGTATGGCTCTGTTTAACTCTATTTCACTCTGTTTCCCTCTGCTGCCCCTGTTCAACTCTGTTTAACTCTTTGGAACTCTGTTTGCCTCTCTTTAACTCTGTTTGCCTCTTTTTAACTCTGTTTAAATCTGTTTAACTCTGTTTGCCTCTGTTCAACTCTGTTGAACTCTGTTTGCCTATGTTTAACTGTGTTTAACTCTGTTCGCCTCTCTTTACCTCTGTTTAACTCTGTTCATCTCTGTTTAACACTGTTTGCCTCTGTTTAACTCTGTTTAACTCTGTTTGCCGCTGTTCAACTCTGTTTAACTCTGTTTGCCTCGGTTTAACTCTGTTTCACTCTGTTTGCCTCTGTTTAACTCTCTTTAACTCTGTATGCCTCTTTTAACTCTGTTGAACTCTATTTGCCTCTGTTTAACTCTGTTTAAAAATGTTAGCCCATGTTTAACTCTGTTTAGCTCTGTTTGCCTCTGTTCATCTCTTTTTAACTCTGTTTGCCTCTGTTTAATTCTGTTTAAATCTGTTTGCCTCTACTTAACTCTATTTAACTCTGTTTGCTTCTGTTTAACGCTGTTTAACTCTGTTTCCTCTGTTTAACTCTGTTTAACTCTCTCATACTCTGTTTAACTCTGTTGAACTCTGTTTGCCTCTGTTTAACTCTGTTTGCCTCTGTTTAACTCTGTTTAACTCTGTTTGCCTCTGTTCAACTCTGTTTATCTCTGTTTAACTCTGTATGGCTCTGTTTAACTCTATTTCACTCTGTTTCCCTCTGTTTGCCCCTGTTCAACTCTGTTTAAATCTTTGGAACTCTGTTTGCCTCTGTTTAACTCTGTTTGCCTCTGTTTAACTCTGTTTAAATCTGTTTAACTCTGTTTGCCTCTGTTCAACTCTGTTGAACTCTGTTTGCCTATGTTTAACTGTGTTTAACTCTGTTCGCCTCTCTTTACCTCTGTTTAACTCTGTTCATCTCTGTTTAACACTGTTTGCCTCTGTTTAACTCTGTTTAACTCTGTTTGCCTCTGTTCAATTCTGTTTAACGCTGTATGCCTCCGTCTAACTCTGTTTGCCTCTGTTTCCCTCTGTTTGCCTCTGTTTAACTCTGTTTAATTCTGTTGAACTCTTTTTATCTCTGTTCAACTCTGTTTGCCTCTGTATACATGTGTTTAACTCTGTTGAACTCTTTTTATCTCTGTTCAACTCTGTTTGCCTCTGTTTCAATCTATTTGACTCTGTTTGCCTCTGTTCAACTCTGTTTAAAGCTGTATGCCTCCGTCTAACTCTGTTTCACTCTGTTTCCCTCTGTTTGCCTCTGTTTAACTCTGTTTAACTCCATAGAACTGTTTATCTCTGTTGAACTCTGTTTGCCTCTGCTTCAATCTATTTAACTCTGTTTTTCCCTGTTTAATTCTTTTTAACTATGTTTGCCACTGTTTAACTCTATTTAACTCTGATTGCCTCTGGTCATTTCTGTTCAACTCTGTTTGCCTTGGTTTAATTCTCTTTCACTCTGTTTACCTCTGTTTAACTCTTTTGAACTCTGTTTATCTCTGTTCAACTCTGTTTGCCTCTGTTTCAATCCATTTAACTCTGTATGCCTCTGTTTAACTCTGTTTCACACTGTTTCCCTCCGTTTGCCTCTGTTTAACTCTTTTGAACTCTGTATGTCTCTGTTGAACTCTCTTTGCAACTGTTCAACTCTGTTGAACTCTGTTTGCCTATGTTTAACTGTGTTTAACTCTGTTCGCCTCTCTTTACCTCTGTGTAACTCTGTTCATCTCTGTTTAACACTGTTTGCCTCTGTTTAACTCTGTTTAACTCTGTTTGCCGCTGTTCAACTCTGTTTAACTCTGTTTGCCTCGGTTTAACTCTGTTTCACTCTGTTTGCCTCTGTTTAACTCTGTTTAACTCTGTATGCCTCTTTTAACTCTGTTTAGCTCTGTTTGCCTCTGTTCATCTCTTTTTAACTCTGTTTGCCTCTGTTTAATTCTGTTTAAATCTGTTTGCCTCCACTTAACTCTATTAAACTCTGTTTGCTTCTGTTTAACGCTGTTTAACTCTGTTTGCCTCTGTTTAACTCTGTTTAACTCTCTCATACCCTGTTTAACTCTGTTGAACTCTGTTTGCCTCTGTTTAACTCTGTTTGCCTCTGTTTAACTCTGTTTAACTCTGTTTGCCTCTGTTCAACTCTGTTTATCTCTGTTTAACTCTGTATGGCTCTGTTTAACTCTATTTCACTCTGTTTCCCTCTGTTTGCCCCTGTTCAACTCTGTTTAACTCTTTGGAACTCTGTTTGCCTCTGTTTAACTCTGTTTGCCTCTTTTTAACTCTGTTTAAATCTGTTTAACTCTGTTTGCCTCTGTTCAACTCTGTTGAACTCTGTTTGCCTATGTTTAACTGTGTTTAACTCTGTTCGCCTCTCTTTACCTCTGTTTAACTCTGTTCATCTCTGTTTAACACTGTTTGCCTCTGTTTAACTCTGTTTAACTCTGTTTGCCGCTGTTCAACTCTGTTTAACTCTGTTTGCCTCGGTTTAACTCTGTTTCACTCTGTTTTTAACTCTGTATGCCTCTTTTAACTCTGTTGAACTCTATTTGCCCTCTGTTTAACTCTGTTTAAAAAATGTTAGCCCATGTTTAACTCTGTTTAGCTCTGTTTGCCTCTGTTCATCTCTTTTTAACTCTGCCTCTGTTTTATTCTGTTTAAATCTGTTTGCCTCTACTTAACTCTATTTAACTCTGTTTGCTTCTGTTTAACGCTGTTTAACTCTGTTTGCCTCTGTTTGCCTCTGTTTAACTCTCTCATACTCTGTTTAACTCTGTTGAACTCTGTTTGCCTCTGTTTAACTCTGTTTGCCTCTGTTTAAACTCTGTTTAACTCTGTTTGCCTCTGTTCAACTCTGTTTATCTCTGTTTAACTCTGTATGGCTCTGTTTAACTCTATTTCACTCTGTTTCCCTCTGCTGCCCCTGTTCAACTCTGTTTAACTCTTTGGAACTCTGTTTGCCTCTCTTTAACTCTGTTTGCCTCTTTTTAACTCTGTTTAAATCTGTTTAACTCTGTTTGCCTCTGTTCAACTCTGTTGAACTCTGTTTGCCTATGTTTAACTGTGTTTAAACTCTGTTCGCCTCTCTTTACCTCTGTTTAACTCTGTTCATCTCTGTTTAACACTGTTTGCCTCTGTTTAACTCTGTTTAACTCTGTTTGCCGCTGTTCAACTCTGTTTAACTCTGTTTGCCTCGGTTTAACTCTGTTTCACTCTGTTTGCCTCTGTTTAACTCTCTTTAACTCTGTATGCCTCTTTTAACTCTGTTGAACTCTATTTGCCTCTGTTTAACTCTGTTTAAAAATGTCCAGCCCATGTTTAACTCTGTTTAGCTCTGTTTGCCTCTGTTCATCTCTTTTTAACTCTGTTTGCCTCTGTTTAATTCTGTTTAAATCTGTTTGCCTCTACTTAACTCTATTTAACTCTGTTTGCTTCTGTTTAACGCTGTTTAACTCTGTTTGCCTCTGTTTAACTCTGTTTAACGCTCTCATACTCTGTTTAACTCTGTTGAACTCTGTTTGCCTCTGTTTAACTCTGTTTGCCTCTGTTTAACTCTGTTTAACTCTGTTTGCCTCTGTTCAACTCTGTTTATCTCTGTTTAACTCTGTATGGCTCTGTTTAACCTCTATTTCACCTCTGTTTCCCTCTGTTTGCCCCCTGTTCAACTCTGTTTAAATCTTTGGAACTCTGTTTGCCTCTGTTTAACTCTGTTTGCCTCTGTTTAACTCTGTTTAAATCTGTTTAACTCTGTTTGCCTCTGTTCAACTCTGTTGAACTCTGTTTGCCTATGTTTAACTGTGTTTAACCTCTGTTCGCCTCTCTTTACCTCTGTTTAAACTCTGTTCATCTCTGTTTAACACTGTTTGCCTCTGTTTAACTCTGTTTAACTCTGTTTGCCTCTGTTCAATTCTGTTTAACGCTGTATGCCCTCTGTCTAACTCTGTTTGCCTCTGTTTCCCTCTGTTTGCCTCTGTTTAACTCTGTTTAATTCTGTTGAACTCTTTTTATCTCTGTTCAACTCTGTTTGCCTCTGTATACATGTGTTTAACTCTGTTGAACTCTTTTTATCTCTGTTCAACTCTGTTTGCCTCTGTTTCAATCTATTTGACTCTGTTTGCCTCTGTTCAACTCTGTTTAAAGCTGTATGCCTCCGTCTAACTCTGTTTCACTCTGTTTCCCTCTGTTTGCCTCTGTTTAACTCTGTTTAAACTCCATAGAACTGTTTATCTCTGTTGAACTCTGTTTGCCTCTGCTTCAATCTATTTAACTCTGTTTTTCCCTGTTTAATTCTTTTTAACTATGTTTGCCACTGTTTAACTCGATTTAACTCTGTTTGCCTCTGTTCATTTCTGTTCAACTCTGTTTGCCTTGGTTTAATTCTCTTTCACTCTGTTTACCTCTGTTTAACTCTTTTGAACTCTGTTTATCTCTGTTCAACTCTGTTTGCCTCTGTTTCAATCCATTTAACTCTGTATGCCTCTGTTTAACCTCTGTTTCACACTGTTTCCCTCTGTTTGCCTCTGTTTAACTCTTTTGAACTCTGTATGTCTCTGTTGAACTCTGTTTGCAACTGTTTAACTCTATTTAACTCTGTTTGCCACTGTTTAACTCTGTGTGACTCTTTTAACTCTGTTGAACTCTGTTTGCCTCTGTTTAACTCTGTTTAAACATGTTTGCCCATGTTTAACTCTGTTTAGCTCTGTTTGCCTCTGTTCATCTCTTTTTAACTCTGTTTGCCTCAGTTTCATTCTGTTTAAATCTGTTTGCCACTATTTAACTCTATTTAACTCTGTTTGCTTCTGTTTAACGCTGTTTAACTCTGTTTGCCTCTGTTTAACTCTGTTTAACTCTCTAATACTCTGTTTAAACTCTGTTTAACTCTGTTTGCCTCTGTTTAACTCTGTTTGCCACTGTTTAACTCTGTGTGACTCTTTTAACTCTGTTGAACTCTGTTTGCCTCTGTTTAACTCTGTTTAATCATGTTTGCCCATGTTTAACTCTGTTTAGCTCTGTTTGCCTCTGTTCATCTCTTTTTAACTCTGTTTGCCTCAGTTTCATTCTGTTTAAATCTGTTTGCCTCTATTTAACTCTATTTCACTCTGTTTGCTTCTGTTTAACGCTGTTTAACTCTGTTTGCCTCTGTTTAACTCTGTTTAACTCTCTAATACTCTGTTTAACTCTGTTGAACTCTGTTTGCCTCTGTTTAACTCTGTTTGCCTCTGTTTAACTCTGTTTAACTCTGTTTGCCTCTGTTCAACTCTGTTTAATTCTGTTTAACTCTGTATGGGCTCTGTTTAACTCTATTTCACTCTGTTTTCCCTCTGTTTGCCCCTGTTCAACTCTGTTTAACTCTTTGGAACTCTGTTTGCCTCTGTTTAACTCTGTTTAAATCTGTTTAACTCTGTTTGCCTCTGTTCAAATCTGTTGAACTCTGTTTGCTTATGTTTAACTCTGTTTAACTCTGTTCGCCTCTCTTTACCTGTGTTTAACTCTGTTTAACTCTGTTCAACTCTGTTTAACTCTGTTTGCCTCGGTTTTAACTCTGTTTCCCTCTGTTTACATGTGTTTAACTCTGTTGAACTCTTTATATCTCTGTTCAACTCTGTTTGCCTCTGTTTCAATCCATTTGACTCTGTTTGCCTCTGTTCAACTCTTTTTAACGCTGTATGCCTCCGTCTAACTCTGTTTCACTCTGTTTTCCTCTGTTTGCCTCTGTTTCAATCTATTTAAATCTGTTTGCCTCTGTTGAACTCGGTTTAACTCTGTTTATCTCTGTTTAACACTGTTTGCCTCTGTTTAACTCTGTTTAACTCGGTTTAACTCTGCTCAACACTGCTTAACTCTGGTTGCCTCGGTTGAACTCAGTTTCACTCTGTTTGCCTCTGTTTACATGTGTTTAAGTCTGTTGAACTCTTTTTATCTCTGTTCATCTCTGTTTGCCTCTGTTTCAATCTATTTGACTCTGTTTGCCTCTGTTCAAATCTGTTTAAACGCTGTATGCCTCCGTCTAACTCTGTTTCACTCTGTTTCCCTCTGTTTGCCTCTGTTTAACTCTGTTTAAGTCCGTAGAACTGTTTATCTCTGTTGAACTCTGTTTGCCTCTGTTTCAATCTATTTAACTCTGTTTGCCTCTGTTTAATCCTTTTTAACTATGTTTGCCACTGTTTACCTCTATTTAACTCTGTTTGCCTCTGTTCAACTCTGTTCAAATCTGTTTGCCTCGGTTTAACTCTGTTTCACTCTGTTTCCCTCTGTTTACCTCTGTTTAACTCTTTTGAACTCTGTTTATTTCTGTTCAACTCTGTTTGCCTCTGTTTCAGTCCATTTAACTCTGTTTGCCTCTGTTCAACTCTGTTTAACTCTGTATGCCTCTGTTTAACTCTGTTTCCCGCTGTTTGCCTCTGTTTAACTCTGTTGAACTCTGTATGTCTCTGTTGAACTCTGTTTGCCACTGTTTAACTCTATTTAACTCTGTTTGCCTCTGTTTAACGCTGTTTAACTCTGTTTGCCTCTGTTTAACTCTGTTTAACTCTGTATGCCTCTTTTAACTCTGTTGAACTCTGTTTGCCTCTGTTCATTTCTGTTCAACTCTGTTTGCCTTGGTTTAATTCTCTTTCACGCTGTTTACCTCTGTTTAACTCTTTTGAACTCTGTTTATCTCTGTTCAACTCTGTTTGCCTCTGTTTCAATCCATTTAACTCTGTATGCCTCTGTTTAACTCTGTTTCACACTGTTTCCCTCTGTTTGCCTCTGTTTAACTCTTTTGAACTCTGTATGTCTCTGTTGAACTCTGTTTGCAACTGTTTAACTCTATTTAACTCTGTTTGCCACTGTTTAACTCTGTGTGACTCTTTTAACTCTGTTGAACTCTGTTTGCCTCTGTTTAACTCTGTTTAAACATGTTTGCCCATGTTTAACTCTGTTTAGCTCTGTTTGCCTCAGTTTCATTCTGTTTAAATCTGTTTGCCTCTATTTAACTCTATTTAACTCTGTTTGCTTCTGTTTAACGCTGTTTAACTCTGTTTGCCTCTGTTTAACTCTGTTTAACTCTCTAATACTCTGTTTAACTCTGTTGAACTCTGTTTGCCTCTGTTTAACTCTGTTTGCCTCTGTTTAACTCTGTTTGCCTCTGTTTAAATCTGTTTAACTCTCTCATACTCTGTTTAACTCTGTTGAACTCTGTTTGCCTCTGTTTAACTCTGTTTGCCTCTGTTTAACTCTGTTTAACTCTGTTTGCCTCTGTTCAACTCTGTTTATCTCTGTTTAACTCTGTATGGCTCTGTTTAACTCTATTTCACTCTGTTTGCTTCTGTTTCAATCTATTTAACTCTGTTTGCCTCTGTTGAACTCGGTTTAACTCTGTTTATCTCTGTTTAACACTGTTTGCCTCTGTTTAACTCTGTTTAACTCTGTTTACCTCTGTTCAACACTGTTTAACTCTGGTTGCCTCGGTTGAACTCAGTTTCACTCTGTTTGCCTCTGTTTACATGTGTTTAACTCTGTTGAACTCTTTTTATCTCTGTTCATCTCTGTTTGCCTCTGTTTCAATCTATTTGACTCTGTTTGCCTCTGTTCAAATCTGTTTAACGCTGTATGCCTCCGTCTAACTCTGTTTCACTCTGTTTCCCTCTGTTTGCCTCTGTTTAACTCTGTTTAACTCCGTAGAACTGTTTATCTCTGTTGAACTCTGTTTGCCTCTGTTTCAATCTATTTAACTCTGTTTGCCTCTGTTTAATCCTTTTTAACTATGTTTGCCACTGTTTACCTCTATTTAACTCTGTTTGCCTCTGTTCAACTCTGTTCAAATCTGTTTGCCTCGGTTTAACTCTGTTTCACTCTGTTTCCCGCTGTTTACCTCTGTTTAACTCTTTTGAACTCTGTTTATCTCTGTTCAACTCTGTTTGCCTCTGTTTCAGTCCAATTAACTCTGTTTGCCTCTGTTCAACTCTGTTTAACTCTGTATGCCTCTGTTTCACTCTGTTTCCCGCTGTTTGCCTCTGTTTGACTCTGTTGAACTCTGTATGTCTCTGTTGAACAATGTTTGCCACTGTTTAACTCTATTTAACTCTGTTTGCCTCTGTTTAACGCTGTTTAACTCTGTTTGCCTCTGTTTAACTCTGTTTAACTCTGTATGCCTCTTTTAACTCTGTTGAACTCTGTTTGCCTCTGTTCATTTCTGTTCAACTCTGTTTGCCTTGGTTTAATTCTCTTTCACTCTGTTTACCTCTGTTTAACTCTTTTGAACTCTGTTTATCTCTGTTTATCTCTGTTTGCCTCTGTTTCAATCCATTTAACTCTGTATGCCTCTGTTTAACTCTGTTTCACACTGTTTCCCTCTGTTTGCCTCTGTTTAACTCTTTTGAACTCTGTATGTCTCTGTTGAACTCTGTTGGCAACTGTTTAACTCTATTTAACTCTGTTTGCCACTGTTTAACTCTGTGTGACTCTTTTAACTCTGTTGAACTCTGTTTGCCTCTGTTTAACTCTGTTTAAACATGTTTGCGCATGTTTAACTCTGTTTAGCTCTGTTTGCCTCTGTTCATCTCTTTTTAACTCTGTTTGCCTCAGTTTCATTCTGTTTAAATCTGTTTGCCCCTATTTAACTCTATTTAACTCTGTTTGCTTCTGTTTAACGCTGTTTAACTCTGTTTGCCTCTGTTTAACTCTGTTTAACTCTCTAATACTCTGTTTAACTCTGTTGAACTCTGTTTGCCTCTGTTTAACTCTGTTTGCCTCTGTTTAACTCTGTTTGCCTCTGTTCAACTCTGTTTAATTCTGTTTAACTCTGTATGGCTCTGTTTAACTCTATTTCACACTGTTTCCCTCTGTTTGCCCCTGTTCAACTCTGTTTAACTCTTTGGAACTCTGTTTGCCTCTGTTTAACTCTGTTTAAATCTGTTTAACTCTGTTTGCCTCTGTTCAAATCTGTTGAACTCTGTTTGCTTATGTTTAACTCTGTTAAACTCTGTTCGCCTCTCTTTACCTGTGTTTAACTCCGTTTATCTCTGTTTCACACTGTTTGCCTCTGTTTAACTCTGTTTAACTCTGTTTGCCTCTGTTCAACTCTGTTTCACTCTGTTTCCCTCTGTTTGCCTCTGTTTAACTCTGTTTAACTCCGTAGAACTGTTTATCTCTGTTGAACTCTGTTTGCCTCTGTTTCAATCTATTTAACTCTGTTTGCCTCTGTTTAATCCTTTTTAACTATGTTTGCCACTGTTTACCTCTATTTAACTCTGTTTGCCTCTGTTCAAATCTGTTCAAATCTGTTTGCCTCGGTTTAACTCTGTTTCACTCTGTTTCCCTCTGTTTACCTCTGTTTAACTCTTTTGAACTCTGTTTATCTCTGTTCAACTCTGTTTGCCTCTGTTTCAGTCCATTTAACTCTGTTTGCCTCTGTTCAACTCTGTTTAACTCTGTATGCCTCTGTTTAACTCTGTTTCCCGCTGTTTGCCTCTGTTTAACTCTGTTGAACCTGTATGTCTCTGTTGAACTCTGTTTGCCACTGTTTAACTCTATTTAACTCTGTTTGCCTCTGTTTAACGCTGTTGAACTCTGTTTGCCACTGTTTAACTCTGTGTGACTCTTTTAACTCTGTTGAACTCTGTTTGCCTCTGTTTAACTCTGTTTAAACATGTTTGCCCATGTTTAACTCTGTTTAGCTCTGTTTGCCTCTGTTCATCACTTTTTAACTCTGTTTGCCTCAGTTTCATTCTGTTTAAATCTGTTTGCCTCTATTTAACTCTATTTAACTCTGTTTGCTTCTGTTTAACGCTGTTTAACTCTGTTTGCCTCTGTTTAACTCTGTTTAACTCTCTAATACTCTGTTTAACTCTGTTGAACTCTGTTTGCCTCTGTTTAACTCTGTTTGCCTCTGTTTAACTCTGTTTGCCTCTGTTTAAATCTGTTTAACTCTCTCATACTCTGTTTAACTCTGTTGAACTCTGTTTGCCTCTGTTTAACTCTGTTTGCCTCTGTTTAACTCTGTTGAACTCTGTTTGCCTCTGTTCAACTCTGTTTATCTCTGTTTAACTCTGTATGGCTCTGTTTAACTCTATTTCACTCTGTTTGCTTCTGTTTCAATCTATTTAACTCTGTTTGCCTCTGTTGAACTCGGTTTAACTCTGTTTATCTCTGTTTAACACTGTTTGCCTCTGTTTAACTCTGTTTAACTCTGTTTACCTCTGTTCAACACTGTTTAACTCTGGTTGCCTCGGTTGAACTCAGTTTCACTCTGTTTGCCTCTGTTTACATGTGTTTAACTCTGTTGAACTCTTTTTATCTCTGTTCATCTCTGTTTGCCTCTGTTTCAATCTATTTGACTCTGTTTGCCTCTGTTCAAATCTGTTAACGCTGTATGCCTCCGTCTAACTCTGTTTCACTCTGTTTCCCTCTGTTTGCCTCTGTTTAACTCTGTTTAACTCCGTAGAACTGTTTATCTCTGTTTAACTCTGTTTGCCTCTGTTCAAATCTGTTGAACTCTGTTTGCTTATGTTTAACTCTGTTAAACTCTGTTCGCCTCTCTTTACCTGTGTTTAACTCCGTTTATCTCTGTTTCACACTGTTTGCCTCTGTTTAACTCTGTTTAACTCTGTTTGCCTCTGTTTCAACTCTGTTTCACTCTGTTTCCCTCTGTTTGCCTCTGTTTAACTCTGTTTAACTCCGTAGAACTGTTTATCTCTGTTGAACTCTGTTTGCCTCTGTTTCAATCTATTTAACTCTGTTTGCCTCTGTTTAATCCTTTTTAACTATGTTTGCCACTGTTTACCTCTATTTAACTCTGTTTGCCTCTGTTCAAATCTGTTCAAATCTGTTTGCCTCGGTTTAACTCTGTTTCACTCTGTTTCCCTCTGTTTACCTCTGTTTAACTCTTTTGAACTCTGTTTATCTCTGTTCAACTCTGTTTGCCTCTGTTTCAGTCCATTTAACTCTGTTTGCCTCTGTTCAACTCTGTTTAACTCTGTATGCCTCTGTTTAACTCTGTTTCCCGCTGTTTGCCTCTGTTTAACTCTGTTGAACCTGTATGTCTCTGTTGAACTCTGTTTGCCACTGTTAACTCTATTTAACTCTGTTTGCCTCTGTTTAACGCTGTTGAACTCTGTTTGCCACTGTTTAACTCTGTGTGACTCTTTTAACTCTGTTGAACTCTGTTTGCCTCTGTTAACTCTGTTTAAACATGTTTGCCCATGTTTAACTCTGTTTAGCTCTGTTTGCCTCTGTTCATCACTTTTTAACTCTGTTTGCCTCAGTTTCATTCTGTTTAAATCTGTTTGCCTCTATTTAACTCTATTTAACTCTGTTTGCTTCTGTTTAACGCTGTTTAACTCTGTTTGCCTCTGTTTAACTCTGTTTAACTCTCTAATACTCTGTTTAACTCTGTTGAACTCTGTTTGCCTCTGTTTAACTCTGTTTGCCTCTGTTTAACTCTGTTTGCCTCTGTTTAAATCTGTTTAACTCTCTCATACTCTGTTTAACTCTGTTGAACTCTGTTTGCCTCTGTTTAACTCTGTTTGCCTCTGTTTAACTCTGTTTAACTCTGTTTGCCTCTGTTCAACTCTGTTTATCTCTGTTTAACTCTGTATGGCTCTGTTTAACTCTATTTCACTCTGTTTGCTTCTGTTTCAATCTATTTAACTCTGTTTGCCTCTGTTGAACTCGGTTTAACTCTGTTTATCTCTGTTTAACACTGTTTGCCTCTGTTTAACTCTGTTTAACTCTGTTTACCTCTGTTCAACACTGTTTAACTCTGGTTGCCTCGGTTGAACTCAGTTTCACTCTGTTTGCCTCTGTTTACATGTGTTTAACTCTGTTGAACTCTTTTTATCTCTGTTCATCTCTGTTTGCCTCTGTTTCAATCTATTTGACTCTGTTTGCCTCTGTTCAAATCTGTTTAACGCTGTATGCCTCCGTCTAACTCTGTTTCACTCTGTTTCCCTCTGTTTGCCTCTGTTTAACTCTGTTTAACTCCGTAGAACTGTTTATCTCTGTTTAACTCTGTTTGCCTCTGTTCAAATCTGTTGAACTCTGTTTGCTTATGTTTAACTCTGTTAAACTCTGTTCGCCTCTCTTTACCTGTGTTTAACTCCGTTTATCTCTGTTTCACACTGTTTGCCTCTGTTTAACTCTGTTTAACTCTGTTTGCCTCTGTTCAAGTCTGTTTCACTCTGTTTCCCTCTGTTTGCCTCTGTTTAACTCTGTTTAACTCCGTAGAACTGTTTATCTCTGTTGAACTCTGTTTGCCTCTGTTTCAATCTATTTAACTCTGTTTGCCTCTGTTTAATCCTTTTTAACTATGTTTGCCACTGTTTACCTCTATTTAACTCTGTTTGCCTCTGTTCAAATCTGTTCAAATCTGTTTGCCTCGGTTTAACTCTGTTTCACTCTGTTTCCCTCTGTTTACCTCTGTTTAACTCTTTTGAACTCTGTTTATCTCTGTTCAACTCTGTTTGCCTCTGTTTCAGTCCATTTAACTCTGGTTTGCCTCTGTTCAACTCTGTTTAACTCTGTATGCCTCTGTTTAACTCTGTTTCCCGCTGTTTGCCTCTGTTTAACTCTGTTGAACCTGTATGTCCTCTGTTGAACTCTGTTTGCCACTGTTTAACTCTATTTAACTCTGTTTGCCTCTGTTTAACGCTGTTGAACTCTGTTTGCCACTGTTTAACTCTGTGTGACTCTTTTAACTCTGTTGAACTCTGTTTGCCTCTGTTTAACTCTGTTTTAAACATGTTTGCCCCATGTTTAACTCTGTTTAGCTCTGTTTGCCTCTGTTCATCACTTTTTAACTCTGTTTGCCTCAGTTTCATTCTGTTTAAATCTGTTTGTCTCTATTTAACTCTATTTAACTCTGTTTGCTTCTGTTTAACGCTGTTTAACTCTGTTTGCCTCTGTTTAACTCTGTTTAACTCTCTAATACTCTGTTTAACTCTGTTGAACTCTGTTTGCCTCTGTTTAACTCTGTTTGCCTCTGTTTAACTCTGTTTGCCTCTGTTTTAAATCTGTTTAACTCTCTCATACTCTGTTTAAACTCTGTTGAACTCTGTTTGCCTCTGTTTAACTCTGTTTGCCTCTGTTTAACTCTGTTTAACTCTGTTTGCCTCTGTTCAACTCTGTTTATCTCTGTTTAACTCTGTATGGCTCTGTTTAACTCTATTTCACTCTGTTTGCTTCTGTTTCAATCTATTTAACTCTGTTTGCCTCTGTTGAACTCGGTTTAACTCTGTTTATCTCTGTTTAACACTGTTTGCCTCTGTTTAACTCTGTTTAACTCTGTTTACCTCTGTTCAACACTGTTTAACTCTGGTTGCCTCGGTTGAACTCAGTTTCACTCTGTTTGCCTCTGTTTACATGTGTTTAACTCTGTTGAACTCTTTTTATCTCTGTTCATCTCTGTTTGCCTCTGTTTCAATCTATTTGACTCTGTTTGCCTCTGTTCAAATCTGTTTAACGCTGTATGCCTCCGTCTAACTCTGTTTCACTCTGTTTCCCTCTGTTTGCCTCTGTTTAACTCTGTTTAACTCCGTAGAACTGTTTATCTCTGTTTAACTCTGTTTGCCTCTGTTCAAATCTGTTGAACTCTGTTTGCTTATGTTTAACTCTATTAAACTCTGTTCGCCTCTCTTTACCTGTGTTTAACTCCGTTTATCTCTGTTTCACACTGTTTGCCTCTGTTTAACTCTGTTTAACTCTGTTTTGCCTCTGTTCAACTCTGTTTCACTCTGTTTCCCTCTGTTTGCCTCTGTTTAACCTCTGTTTAACTCCGTAGAACTGTTTATCTCTGTTGAACTCTGTTTGCCTCTGTTTCAATCTATTTAACTCTGTTTGCCTCTGTTTAATCCTTTTTAACTATGTTTGCCACTGTTTACCCTCTATTTAACTCTGTTTAACTCTGTTCAAATCTGTTCAAATCTGTTTGCCTCGGTTTAACTCTGTTTCACTCTGTTTCCCTCTGTTTACCTCTGTTTAACTCTTTTGAACTCTGTTTATCTCTGTTCAACTCTGTTTGTCTCTGTTTCAGTCCATTTAACTCTGTTTGCCTCTGTTCAACTCTGTTTAACTCTGTATGCCTCTGTTTAACTCTGTTTCCCGCTGTTTGCCTCTGTTTAACTCTGTTGAACCTGTATGTCTCTGTTGAACTCTGTTTGCCACTGTTTAACTCTATTTAACTCTGTTTGCCTCTGTTTAACGCTGTTGAACTCTGTTTGCCACTGTTTAACTCTGTGTGACTCTTTTAACTCTGTTGAACTCTGTTTGCCTCTGTTTAACTCTGTTTAAACATGTTTGCCCATGTTTAACTCTGTTTAGCTCTGTTTGCCTCTGTTCATCACTTTTTAACTCTGTTTGCCTCAGTTTCATTCTGTTTAAATCTGTTTGCCTCTATTTAACTCTATTTAACTCTGTTTGCTTCTGTTTAACGCTGTTTAACTCTGTTTGCCTCTGTTTAACTCTGTTTAACTCTCTAATACTCTGTATAATCTGTTGAACTCTGTTTGCCTCTGTTTAACTCTGTTTGCCTCTGTTTAACTCTGTTTGCCTCTGTTTAAATCTGTTTAACTCTCTCATACTCTGTTTAACTCTGTTGAACTCTGTTTGCCTCTGTTTAACTCTGTTTGCCTCTGTTTAACTCTGTTTAACTCTGTTTGCCTCTGTTCAACTCTGTTTATCTCTGTTTAACTCTGTATGGCTCTGTTTAACTCTATTTCACTCTGTTTGCTTCTGTTTCAATCTATTTAACTCTGTTTGCCTCTGTTGAACTCGGTTTAACTCTGTTTATCTCTGTTTAACACTGTTTGCCTCTGTTTAACTCTGTTTAACTCTGTTTACCTCTGTTCAACACTGTTTAACTCTGGTTGCCTCGGTTGAACTCAGTTTCACTCTGTTTGCCTCTGTTTACATGTGTTTAACTCTGTTGAACTCTTTTTATCTCTGTTCATCTCTGTTTGCCTCTGTTTCAATCTATTTGACTCTGTTTGCCTCTGTTCAAATCTGTTTAACGCTGTATGCCTCCGTCTAACTCTGTTTCACTCTGTTTCCCTCTGTTTGCCTCTGTTTAACTCTGTTTAACTCCGTAGAACTGTTTATCTCTGTTTAACTCTGTTTGCCTCTGTTCAAATCTGTTGAACTCTGTTTGCTTATGTTTAACTCTGTTAAACTCTGTTCGCCTCTCTTTACCTGTGTTTAACTCCGTTTATCTCTGTTTCACACTGTTTGCCTCTGTTTAACTCTGTTTAACTCTGTTTGCCTCTGTTCAACTCTGTTTCACTCTGTTTCCCTCTGTTTGCCTCTGTTTAACTCTGTTTAACTCCGTAGAACTGTTTATCTCTGTTGAACTCTGTTTGCCTCTGTTTCAATCTATTTAACTCTGTTTGCCTCTGTTTAATCCTTTTTAACTATGTTTGCCACTGTTTACCTCTATTTAACTCTGTTTGCCTCTGTTCAAATCTGTTCAAATCTGTTTGCCTCGGTTTAACTCTGTATCACTCTGTTTCCCTCTGTTTACCTCTGTTTAACTCTTTTGAACTCTGTTTATCTCTGTTCAACTCTGTTTGCCTCTGTTTCAGTCCATTTAACTCTGTTTGCCTCTGTTCAACTCTGTTTAACTCTGTATGCCTCTGTTTAACTCTGTTTCCCGCTGTTTGCCTCTGTTTAACTCTGTTGAACTCTGTATGTCTCTGTTGAACTCTGTTTGCCACTGTTTTAACTCTATTTAACTCTGTTTGCCTCTGTTTAACGCTGTTGAACTCTGTTTGCCACTGTTTAACTCTGTGTGACTCTTCTAACTCTGTTGAACTCTGTTTGCCTCTGTTTAACTCTGTTTAAACATGTTTGCCCATGTTTAACTCTGTTTAGCTCTGTTTGCCTCTGTTCATCACTTTTTAACTCTGTTTGCCTCAGTTTCATTCTGTTTTAAATCTGTTTGCCTCTATTTAACTCTATTTAACTCTGTTTGCTTCTGTTTAACGCTGTTTAACTCTGTTTGCCTCTGTTTAACTCTGTTTAACTCTCTAATACTCTGTTTAACTCTGTTGAACTCTGTTTGCCTCTGTTTAACTCTGTTTGCCTCTGTTTAACTCTGTTTGCCTCTGTTTAAATCTGTTTAACTCTCTCATACTCTGTTTAACTCTGTTGAACTCTGTTTGCCTCTGTTTAACTCTGTTTGCCTCTGTTTAACTCTGTTTAACTCTGTTTGCCTCTGTTCAACTCTGTTTATCTCTGTTTAACTCTGTATGGCTCTGTTTAACTCTATTTCACTCTGTTTGCTTCTGTTTCAATCTATTTAACTCTGTTTGCCTCTGTTGAACTCGGTTTAACTCTGTTTATCTCTGTTTAACACTGTTTGCCTCTGTTTAACTCTGTTTAACTCTGTTTACCTCTGTTCAACACTGTTTAACTCTGGTTGCCTCGGTTGAACTCAGTTTCACTCTGTTTGCCTCTGTTTACATGTGTTTAACTCTGTTGAACTCTTTTTATCTCTGTTCATCTCTGTTTGCCTCTGTTTCAATCTATTTGACTCTGTTTGCCTCTGTTCAAATCTGTTTAACGCTGTATGCCTCCGTCTAACTCTGTTTCACTCTGTTTCCCTCTGTTTGCCTCTGTTTAACTCTGTTTAACTCCGTAGAACTGTTTATCTCTGTTGAACTCTGTTTGCCTCTCTTTCAATCTATTTAACTCTGTTTGCCTCTGTTTAATCCTTTTTAACTATGTTTGCCACTGTTTACCTCTATTTAACTCTGTTTGCCTCTGTTCAAATCTGTTCAAATCTGTTTGCCTCGGTTTAACTCTGTTTCACTCTGTTTCCCGCTGTTTACCTCTGTTTAACTCTTTTGAACTCTGTTTATCTCTGTTCAACTCTGTTTGCCTCTGTTTCAGTCCAATTAACTCTGTTTGCCTCTGTTCAACTCTGTTTAACTCTGTATGCCTCTGTTTCACTCTGTTTCCCGCTGTTTGCCTCTGTTTGACTCTGTTGAACTCTGTATGTCTCTGTTGAACAATGTTTGCCACTGTTTAACTCTATTTAACTCTGTTTGCCTCTGTTTAACGCTGTTTAACTCTGTTTGCCTCTGTTTAACTCTGTTTAACTCTGTATGCCTCTTTTAACTCTGTTGAACTCTGTTTGCCTCTGTTCATTTCTGTTCAACTCTGTTTGCCTTGGTTTAATTCTCTTTCACTCTGTTTACCTCTGTTTAACTCTTTTGAACTCTGTTTATCTCTGTTTATCTCTGTTTGCCTCTGTTTCAATCCATTTAACTCTGTATGCCTCTGTTTAACTCTGTTTCACACTGTTTCCCTCTGTTTGCCTCTGTTTAACTCTTTTGAACTCTGTATGTCTCTGTTGAACTCTGTTGGCAACTGTTTAACTCTATTTAACTCTGTTTGCCACTGTTTAACTCTGTGTGACTCTTTTAACTCTGTTGAACTCTGTTTGCCTCTGTTTAACTCTGTTTAAACATGTTTGCCCATGTTTAACTCTGTTTAGCTCTGTTTGCCTCTGTTCATCTCTTTTTAACTCTGTTTGCCTCAGTTTCATTCTGTTTAAATCTGTTTGCCTCTATTTAACTCTATTTAACTCTGTTTGCTTCTGTTTAACGCTGTTTAACTCTGTTTGCCTCTGTTTAACTCTGTTTAACTCTCTAATACTCTGTTTAACTCTGTTGAACTCTGTTTGCCTCTGTTTAACTCTGTTTGCCTCTGTTTAACTCTGTTTAACTCTGTTTGCCTCTGTTCAACTCTGTTTAATTCTGTTTAACTCTGTATGGCTCTGTTTAACTCTATTTCACACTGTTTCCCTCTGTTTGCCCCTGTTCAACTCTGTTTAACTCTTTGGAACTCTGTTTGCCTCTGTTTAACTCTGTTTAAATCTGTTTAACTCTGTTTGCCTCTGTTCAAATCTGTTGAACTCTGTTTGCTTATGTTTAACTCTGTTAAACTCTGTTCGCCTCTCTTTACCTGTGTTTAACTCAGTTTATCTCTGTTTCACACTGTTTGCCTCTGTTTAACTCTGTTTAACTCTGGTTTGCCTCTGTTCAACTCTGTTTCACTCTGTTTCCCTCTGTTTGCCTCTGTTTAACTCTGTTTAACTCCGTAGAACTGTTTATCTCTGTTGAACTCTGTTTGCCTCTGTTTCAATCTATTTAACTCTGTTTGCCTCTGTTTAATCCTTTTTAACTATGTTTGCCACTGTTTACCTCTATTTAACTCTGTTTGCCTCTGTTCAAATCTGTTCAAATCTGTTTGCCTCGGTTTAACTCTGTTTCACTCTGTTTCCCTCTGTTTACCTCTGTTTAACTCTTTTGAACTCTGTTTATCTCTGTTCAACTCTGTTTGCCTCTGTTTCAGTCCATTTAACTCTGTTTGCCTCTGTTCAACTCTGTTTAACTCTGTATGCCTCTGTTTAACTCTGTTTCCGCTGTTTGCCTCTGTTTAACTCTGTTGAACCTGTATGTCTCTGTTGAACTCTGTTTGCCACTGTTTAACTCTATTTAACTCTGTTTGCCTCCGTTTAACGCTGTTGAACTCTGTTTGCCTCTGTTTATCTCTGTTTAACTCTGTATGCCTCTTTTAACTCTGTTGAACTCTGTTTGCCTCTGTTTAACTCTGTGTAAACATGTTTGCCCATGTTTAACTCTGTTTAGCTCTGTTTGCCTCTGTTCATCTCTTTTTAACTCTGTTTGCCTCAGTTTTAATTCTGTTTAAATCTGTTTAACTCTCTAATACTCTGTTTAACTCGGTTGAACTCTGTTTGCCTCTGTTTAACTCTGTTTGCCTCTGTTTAACTCTGTTTAACTCTGTTTGCCTCTGTTCAACTCTGTTTATCTCTGTTTAACTCTGTATGGCTCTGTTTAACTCTATTTCACTCTGTTTCCCTCTGTTTGCCCCTGTTCAACTCTGTTTAACTCTTTGGAACTCTGTTTGCCTCTGTTTAACTCTGTTTGCCTCTTTTTAACTCTGTTTAAATCTGTTTAACTCTGTTTGCCTCTGTTCAACTCTGTTGAACTCTGTTTGCCTATGTTTAACTGTGTTTAACTCTGTTCGCCTCTCTTTACCTCTGTTTAACTCTGTTCATCCCTGTTTAACACTGTTTGCCTCTGTTTAACTCTGTTTAACTCTGTTTGCCGCTGTTCAACTCTGTTTAACTCTGTTTGCCTCTGTTTAACTCTGTTTCACTCTGTTTCCCTCTGTTTACATGTGTTTTACTCTGTTGAACTCTATTTATCTCTGTTCAACTCTGTTTGCCTCTGTATACATGTGTTTAACTCTGTTGAACTCTTTTTATCTCTGTTCAACTCTGTTTGCCTCTGTTTCAATCTATTTGACTCTGTTTGCCTCTGTTCAATTCTGTTTAACGCTGTATGCCTCCGTCTAACTCTGTTTGCCTCTGTTTCCCTCTGTTTGCCTCTGTTTAACTCTGTTTAATTCTGTTGAACTCTTTTTATCTCTGTTCAACTCTGTTTGCCTCTGTATACATGTGTTTAACTCTGTTGAACTCTTTTTATCTCTGTTCAACTCTGTTTGCCTCTGTTTCAATCTATTTGACTCTGTTTGCCTCTGTTCAACTCTGTTTAGAGCTGTATGCCTCCGTCTAAATCTGTTTCACTCTGTTTCCCTCTGTTTGCCTCTGTTTAACTCTGTTTAACTCCATAGAACTGTTTATCGCTGTTGAACTCTGTTTGCCTCTGCTTCAATCTATTTAACTCTGTTTTCCCTGTTTAATTCTTTTTAACTATGTTTGCCACTGTTTAACTCTATTTAACTCTGTTTGCCTCTGTTCATTTCTGTTCAACTCTGTTTGCCTTGGTTTAATTCTCTTTCACTCTGTTTACCTCTGTTTAACTCTTTTGAACTCTGTTTATCTCTGTTCAACTCTGTTTGCCTCTGTTTCAGTCCATTTAACTCTGTTTGCCTCTGTTCAACTCTGTTTAACTCTGTATGCCTCTGTTTAACTCTGTTTCCCGCTGTTTGCCTCTGTTTAACTCTGTTGAACCTGTATGTCTCTGTTGAACTCTGTTTGCCACTGTTTAACTCTATTTAACTCTGTTTGCCTCTGTTTAACGCTGTTGAACTCTGTTTGCCACTGTTTAACTCTGTGTGACTCTTTTAACTCTGTTGAACTCTGTTTGCCTCTGTTTAACTCTGTTTAAACATGTTTGCCCATGTTTAACTCTGTTTAGCTCTGTTTGCCTCTGTTCATCACTTTTTAACTCTGTTTGCCTCAGTTTCATTCTGTTTTAAATCTGTTTGCCTCTATTTAACTCTATTTAACTCTGTTTGCTTCTGTTTAACGCTGTTTAACTCTGTTTGCCTCTGTTTAACTCTGTTTAACTCTCTAATACTCTGTTTAACTCTGTTGAACTCTGTTTGCCTCTGTTTAACTCTGTTTGCCTCTGTTTAACTCTGTTTGCCTCTGTTTAAATCTGTTTAACTCTCTCATACTCTGTTTAACTCTGTTGAACTCTGTTTGCCTCTGTTTAACTCTGTTTGCCTCTGTTTAACTCTGTTTAACTCTGTTTGCCTCTGTTCAACTCTGTTTATCTCTGTTTAACTCTGTATGGCTCTGTTTAACTCTATTTCACTCTGTTTGCTTCTGTTTCAATCTATTTAACTCTGTTTGCCTCTGTTGAACTCGGTTTAACTCTGTTTATCTCTGTTTAACACTGTTTGCCTCTGTTTAACTCTGTTTAACTCTGTTTACCTCTGTTCAACACTGTTTAACTCTGGTTGCCTCGGTTGAACTCAGTTTCACTCTGTTTGCCTCTGTTTACATGTGTTTAACTCTGTTGAACTCTTTTTATCTCTGTTCATCTCTGTTTGCCTCTGTTTCAATCTATTTGACTCTGTTTGCCTCTGTTCAAATCTGTTTAACGCTGTATGCCTCCGTCTAACTCTGTTTCACTCTGTTTCCCTCTGTTTGCCTCTGTTTAACTCTGTTTAACTCCGTAGAACTGTTTATCTCTGTTGAACTCTGTTTGCCTCTCTTTCAATCTATTTAACTCTGTTTGCCTCTGTTTAATCCTTTTTAACTATGTTTGCCACTGTTTACCTCTATTTAACTCTGTTTGCCTCTGTTCAAATCTGTTCAAATCTGTTTGCCTCGGTTTAACTCTGTTTCACTCTGTTTCCCGCTGTTTACCTCTGTTTAACTCTTTTGAACTCTGTTTATCTCTGTTCAACTCTGTTTGCCTCTGTTTCAGTCCAATTAACTCTGTTTGCCTCTGTTCAACTCTGTTTAACTCTGTATGCCTCTGTTTCACTCTGTTTCCCGCTGTTTGCCTCTGTTTGACTCTGTTGAACTCTGTATGTCTCTGTTGAACAATGTTTGCCACTGTTTAACTCTATTTAACTCTGTTTGCCTCTGTTTAACGCTGTTTAACTCTGTTTGCCTCTGTTTAACTCTGTTTAACTCTGTATTGTTGAACTCTGTTTGCCTCTGTTCATTTCTGTTCAACTCTGTTTGCCTTGGTTTTAATTCTCTTTCACTCTGTTTACCTCCTGTTTAACTCTTTTGAACTCTGTTTATCTCTGTTTATCTCTGTTTGCCTCTGTTTCAATCCATTTAACTCTGTATGCCTCTGTTTAACTCTGTTTCACACTGTTTCCCTCTGTTTGCCTCTGTTTAACTCTTTTGAACTCTGTATGTCTCTGTTGAACTCTGTTGGCAACTGTTTAACTCTATTTAACTCTGTTTGCCACTGTTTAACTCTGTGTGACTCTTTTAACTCTGTTGAACTCTGTTTGCCTCTGTTTAACTCTGTTTAAACATGTTTGCCCATGTTTAACTCTGTTTAGCTCTGTTTGCTTCTGTTCATCTCTTTTTAACTCTGTTTGCCTCAGTTTCATTCTGTTTAAATCTGTTTGCTCTATTTAACTCTATTTAACTCTGTTTGCTTCTGTTTAACGCTGTTTAACTCTGTTTGCCTCTGTTTAACTCTGTTTAACTCTCTAATACTCTGTTTAACTCTGTTGAACTCTGTTTGCCTCTGTTTAACTCTGTTTGCCTCTGTTTAACTCTGTTTAACTCTGTTTGCCTCTGTTCAACTCTGTTTAATTCTGTTTAACTCTGTATGGCTCTGTTTAACTCTATTTCACACTGTTTCCCTCTGTTTGCCCCTGTTCAACTCTGTTTAACTCTTTGGAACTCTGTTTGCCTCTGTTTAACTCTGTTTAAATCTGTTTAACTCTGTTTGCCTCTGTTCAAATCTGTTGAACTCTGTTTGCTTATGTTTAACTCTGTTATACTCTGTTCGCCTCTCTTTACCTGTGTTTAACTCAGTTTATCTCTGTTTCACACTGTTTGGCCTCTGTTTAACTCTGTTTAACTCTGTTTGCCTCTGTTCAACTCTGTTTCACTCTGTTTCCCTCTGTTTGCCTCTGTTTAACTCTGTTTAACTCCGTAGAACTGTTTATCTCTGTTGAACTCTGTTTGCCTCTGTTTCAATCTATTTAACTCTGTTTGCCTCTGTTTAATCCTTTTTAACTATGTTTGCCACTGTTTACCTCTATTTAACTCTGTTTGCCTCTGTTCAAATCTGTTCAAATCTGTTTGCCTCGGTTTAACTCTGTTTCACTCTGTTTCCCTCTGTTTACCTCTGTTTAACTCTTTTGAACTCTGTTTATCTCTGTTCAACTCTGTTTGCCTCTGTTTCAGTCCATTTAACTCTGTTTGCCTCTGTTCAACTCTGTTTAACTCTGTATGCCTCTGTTTAACTCTGTTTCCCGCTGTTTGCCTCTCTTTAACTCTGTTGAACCTGTATGTCTCTGTTGAACTCTGTTTGCCACTGTTTAACTCTATTTAACTCTGTTTGCCTCCGTTTAACGCTGTTGAACTCTGTTTGCCCTCTGTTTATCTCTGTTTAACTGTGTATGCCTCTTTTAACTCTGTTGAACTCTGTTTGCCTCTGTTTAACTCTGTGTAAACATGTTTGCCCATGTTTAACTCTGTTTAGCTCTGTTTGCCTCTGTTCATCTCTTTTTAACTCTGTTTGCCTCAGTTTTAATTCTGTTTAAATCTGTTTAACTCTCTAATACTCTGTTTAAACTCGGTTTGAACTCTGTTTGCCTCTGTTTAACTCTGTTTTGCCTCTGTTTAACTCTGTTTAACTCTGTTCTGCCTCTGTTCAACTCTGTTTATCTCTGTTTAACTCTGTATGGCTCTGTTTAACTCTATTTCACTCTGTTTCCCTCTGTTTGCCCCTGTTCAACTCTGTTTAACTCTTTGGAACTCTGTTTGCCTCTGTTTAACTCTGTTTGCCTCTTTTTAACTCTGTTTAAATCTGTTTAACTCTGTTTGCCTCTGTTCAACTCTGTTGAACTCTGTTTGCCTATGTTTAACTGTGTTTAACTCTGTTCGCCTCTCTTTACCTCTGTTTTAACTCTGTTCCATCCCTGTTTAACACTGTTTGCCTCTGTTTAACTCTGTTTAAACTCTGTTTGCCGCTGTTCAACTCTGTTTAACTCTGTCTTGCCTCTGTTTAACTCTGTTTCACTCTGTTTCCCTCTGTTTACATGTGTTTTACTCTGTTGAACTCTATTTATCTCTGTTCAACTCTGTTTGCCTCTGTATACATGTGTTTAACTCTGTTGAACTCTTTTTATCTCTGTTCAACTCTGTTTGCCTCTGTTTCAATCTATTTGACTCTGTTTGCCTCTGTTCAATTCTGTTTAACGCTGTATGCCTCCGTCTAACTCTGTTTGCCTCTGTTTCCCTCTGTTTGCCTCTGTTTTAACTCTGTTTAATTCTGTTGAACTCTTTTTATCTCTGTTTCAACTCTGTTTGCCTCTGTATACATGTGTTTAAACTCTGTTGAACTCTTTTTATCTCTGTTCAACTCTGTTTGCCTCTGTTTCAATCTATTTGACTCTGTTTGCCTCTGTTCAACTCTGTTTAGAGCTGTATGCCTCCGTCTAAATCTGTTTCACTCTGTTTCCCTCTGTTGCCTCTGTTTTAACTCTGTTTAACTCCATAGAACTGTTTATCTCTGTTGAACTCTGTTTGCCTCTGCTTCAATCTATTTAACTCTGTTTTCCCTGTTTACTTCTTTTTAACTATGTTTGCCACTGTTTAACTCTATTTAACTCTGTTTGCCTCTGTTCATTTCTGTTCAACTCTGTTTGCCTTGGTTTAATTCTCTTTCACTCTGTTTACCTCTGTTTAACTCTTTTGAACTCTGTTTATCTCTGTTCAACTCTGTTTGCCTCTGTTTCAATCCATTTAACTCTGTATGCCTCTGTTTAACTCTGTTTCACACTGTTTCCCTCTGTTTGCCTCTGTTTAACTTTTTGAACTCTATGTCTCTGTTGAACTCTGTTTGCCACTGTTTAACTCTTTTTAACTCTGTTTGCCTCTGTTTAACTCTGTTGAACTCTCTAATACTCTGTTTAACTCTGTTGAACTCTGTTTGCCTCTGTTTAACTCTGTTTGCCTCTGTTTAAATCTGTTTAACTCAGTATGCCTCTGTTCAACTCTGTTTAATTCTGTTTAACTCTGTATGGCTCTGTTTAACTCTATTTCACACTGTTTCCCTCTGTTTGCCCCTGTTTCAACTCTGTTTAACTCTTTGGAACTCTGTTTGCCTCTGTTTAACTCTGTTTAAATCTGTTTAAACTCTGTTTGCCTCTGTTCAAATCTGTTGAACTCTGTTTGCTTATGTTTAACTCTGTTAAACTCTGTTCGCCTCTCTTTACCTGTGTTTAACTCCGTTTATCTCTGTTTCACACTGTTTGCCTCTGTTTAACTCTGTTTGCCTCTGTTCAACTCTGTTTCGCTCTGTTTCCCTCTGTTTGCCTCTGTTTAACTCTGTTTAACTCCGTAGAACTGTTTATCTCTGTTGAACTCTGTTTGCCTCTGTTTCAATCTATTTAACTCTGTTTGCCTCTGTTTAATCCTTTTTAACTATGTTTGCCACTGTTTACCTCTATTTAACTCTGTTTGCCTCTGTTCAACTCTGTTCAAATCTGTTTGCCTCGGTTTAACTCTGTTTCACTCTGTTTCCTCTGTTTACCTCTGTTTAACTCTTTTGAACTCTGTTTATCTCTGTTCAACTCTGTTTGCCTCTGTTTCAGTCCATTTAACTCTGTTTGCCTCTGTTCAACTCTGTTTAACTCTGTATGCCTCTGTTTAACTCTGTTTCCCGCTGTTTGCCTCTGTTTAACTCTGTTTGAACCCTGTATGTCTCTGTTGAACTCTGTTTGCCACTGTTTAACTCTATTTAACTCTGTTTGCCTCTGTTTAACTCTGTTTAACTCTGTTTGCCTCTGTTTATCTCTGTTTAACTCTGTATGCCTCTTTTAACTCTGTTGAACTCTGTTTGCCTCTGTTTAACTGTGTGTAAACATGTTTGCCCATGTTTAACTCTGTTTAGCTCTGTTTGCCTCTGTTCATCTCTTTTTAACTCTGTTTGCCTCAGTTTAATTCTGTTTAAATCTGTTTGCCTCTATTTAACTCTATTTAACTCTGTTTGCTTCTGTTTAACGCTGTTTAACTCTGTTTGCCTCTGTTTAAATCTGTTTAACTCTCTAATACTCTGTTTAACTCGGTTGAACTCTGTTTGCCTCTGTTTAACTCTGTTTGCCTCTGTTTAACTCTGTTTAACTCTGTTTGCCTCTGTTCAACTCTGTTTATCTCTGTTTAACTCTGTATGGCTCTGTTTAACTCTATTTCACTCTGTTTCCCTCTGTTTGCCCCTGTTCAACTCTGTTTAACTCTTTGGAACTCTGTTTGCCTCTGTTTAACTCTGTTTGCCTCTTTTTAAATCTGTTTAACTCTGTTTGCCTCTGTTCAACTCTGTTGAACTCTGTTTGCCTATGTTTAACTGTGTTTAACTCTGTTCGCCTCTCTTTACCTCTGTTTAACTCTGTTCATCTCTGTTTAACACTGTTTGCCTCTGTTTAACTCTGTTTAACTCTGTTTGCCTCGGTTTAACTCTGTTTCACTCTGTTTCCCTCTGTTTACATGTGTTTAACTCTGTTGAACTCTTTTTATCTCTGTTCAACTCTGTTTGCCTCTGTTTCAATCTATTTGACTCTGTTTGCCTCTGTTCAATTCTGTTTAACGCTGTATGCCTCCGTCTAACTCTGTTTGCCTCTGTTTCCCTCTGTTTGCCTCTGTTTAACTCTGTTTAATTCTGTTGAACTCTTTTTATCTCTGTTCAACTCTGTTTGCCTCTGTATACATGTGTTTAACTCTGTTGAACTCTTTTTATCTCTGTTCAACTCTGTTTGCCTCTGTTTCAATCTATTTGACTCTGTTTGCCTCTGTTCAACTCTGTTTAAAAGCTGTATGCCTCCGTCTAACTCTGTTTCACTCTGTTTCCCTCTGTTTGCCTCTGTTTAACTCTGTTTAACTCCATAGAACTGTTTATCTCTGTTGAACTCTGTTTGCCTCTGCTTCAATCTATTTAACTCTGTTTTCCCTGTTTAATTCTTTTTAACTATGTTTGCCACTGTTTAACTCTATTTAACTCTGTTTTGCCTCTGTTCATTTCTGTTCAACTCTGTTTGCCTTGGTTTAATTCTCTTTCACTCTGTTTACCTCTGTTTAACTCTTTTGAACTCTGTTTATCTCTGTTCAACTCTGTTTGCCTCTGTTTCAATCCATTTAACTCTGTATGCCTCTGTTTAACTCTGTTTCACACTGTTTGCCTCTGTTTGCCTCTGTTTAACTCTTTTGAACTCTGTATGTCTCTGTTGAACTCTGTTTGCCACTGTTTAACTCTTTTTAACTCTGTTTGCCTCTGTTTAACTCTGTTGAACTCTCTAATACTCTGTTTAACTCTGTTGAACTCTGTTTGCCTCTGTTTAACTCTGTTTGCCTCTGTTTAAATCTGTTTAACTCTGTTTGCCTCTGTTCAACTCTGTTTAATTCTGTTTAACTCTGTATGGCTCTGTTTAACTCTATTTCACACTGTTTCCCTCTTTTTGCCCCTGTTCAACTCTGTTTAACTCTTTGGAACTCTGTTTGCCTCTGTTTAACTCTGTTTAAATCTGTTTAACTCTGTTTGCCTCTGTTCAAATCTGTTGAACTCTGTTTGCTTATGTTTAACTCTGTTTAACTCTGTTCGCCTCTCTTTACCTGTGTTTAACTCCGTTTATCTCTGTTTCACACTGTTTGCCTCTGTTTAACTCTGTTTAACTCTGTTTGCCTCTGTTCAACTCTGTTTCGCTCTGTTTCCCTCTGTTTGCCTCTGTTTAACTCTGTTTAACTCCGTAGAACTGTTTATCTCTGTTGAACTCTGTTTGCCTCTGTTTCAATCTATTTAACTCTGTTTGCCTCTGTTTAATCCTTTTTAACTATGTTTGCCACTGTTTACCTCTATTTAACTCTGTTTGCCTCTGTTCAACTCTGTTCAAATCTGTTTGCCTCGGTTTAACTCTGTTTCACTCTGTTTCCCTCTGTTTACCTCTGTTTAACTCTTTTGAACTCTGTTTATCTCTGTTCAACTCTGTTTGCCTCTGTTTCAGTCCATTTAACTCTGTTTGCCTCTGTTCAACTCTGTTTAATTCTGTTTAACTCTGTATGGCTCTGTTTAACTCTATTTCACACTGTTTCCCTCTGTTTGCCCCTGTTCAAATCTGTTTAACTCTTTGGAACTCTGTTTGCCTCTGTTTAACTCTGTTTAAATCTGTTTAACTCTGTTTGCCTCTGTTCAAATCTGTTGAACTCTGTTTGCTTATGTTTAACTCTGTTTAACTCTGTTCGCCTCTCTTTACCTGTGTTTAACTCCGTTTATCTCTGTTTCACACTGTTTGCCTCTGTTTAACTCTGTTTAACTCTGTTTGCCTCTGTTCAACTCTGTTTCGCTCTGTTTCCCTCTGTTTGCCTCTGTTTAACTCTGTTTAACTCCGTAGAACTGTTTATCTCTGTTGAACTCTGTTTGCCTCTGTTTCAATCTATTTAACTCTGTTTGCCTCTGTTTAATCCTTTTTAACTATGTTTGCCACTGTTTACCTCTATTTAACTCTGTTTGCCTCTGTTCAACTCTGTTCAAATCTGTTTGCCTCGGTTTAACTCTGTTTCACTCTGTTTCCCTCTGTTTACCTCTGTTTAACTCTTTTGAACTCTGTTTATCTCTGTTCAACTCTGTTTGCCTCTGTTTCAGTCCATTTAACTCTGTTTGCCTCTGTTCAACTCTGTTTAACTCTGTATGCCTCTGTTTAACTCTGTTTCCCGCTGTTTGCCTCTGTTTAACTCTGTTGAACCCTGTATGTCTCTGTTGAACTCTGTTTGCCACTGTTTAACTCTATTTAACTCTGTTTGCCTCTGTTTAACGCTGTTTAACTCTGTTTGCCTCTGTTTATCTCTGTTTAACTCTGTATGCCTCTTTTAACTCTGTTGAACTCTGTTTGCCTCTGTTTAACTGTGTGTAAACATGTTTGCCCATGTTTAACTCTGTTTAGCTCTGTTTGCCTCTGTTCATCTCTTTTTAACTCTGTTTGCCTCAGTTTAATTCTGTTTAAATCTGTTTGCCTCTATTTAACTCTATTTAACTCTGTTTGCTTCTGTTTAACGCTGTTTAACTCTGTTTGCCTCTGTTTAAATCTGTTTAACTCTCTAATACTCTGTTTAACTCGGTTGAACTCTGTTTGCCTCTGTTTAACTCTGTTTGCCTCTGTTTAACTCTGTTTAACTCTGTTTGCCTCTGTTCAACTCTGTTTATCTCTGTTTAACTCTGTATGGCTCTGTTTAACTCTATTTCACTCTGTTTCCCTCTGTTTGCCCCTGTGCAACTCTGTTTAACTCTTTGGAACTCTGTTTGCCTCTGTTTAACTCTGTTTGCCTCTTTTTAACTCTGTTTAAATCTGTTTAACTCTGTTTGCCTCTGTTCAACTCTGTTGAACTCTGTTTGCCTATGTTTAACTGTGTTTAACTCTGTTCGCCTCTCTTTACCTCTGTTTAACTCTGTTCATCTCTGTTTAACACTGTTTGCCTCTGTTTAACTCTGTTTAACTCTGTTTGCCTCGGTTTAACTCTGTTTCACTCTGTTTCCCTCTGTTTACATGTGTTTAACTCTGTTGAACTCTTTTTATCTCTGTTCAACTCTGTTTGCCTCTGTTTCAATCTATTTGACTCTGTTTGCCTCTGTTCAATTCTGTTTAACGCTGTATGCCTCCGTCTAACTCTGTTTGCCTCTGTTTCCCTCTGTTTGCCTCTGTTTAACTCTGTTTAATTCTGTTGAACTCTTTTTATCTCTGTTCAACTCTGTTTGCCTCTGTATACATGTGTTTAACTCTGTTGAACTCTTTTTATCTCTGTTCAACTCTGTTTGCCTCTGTTTCAATCTATTTGACTCTGTTTGCCTCTGTTCAACTCTGTTTAAAGCTGTATGCCTCCGTCTAACTCTGTTTCACTCTGTTTCCCTCTGTTTGCCTCTGTTTAACTCTGTTTAACTCCATAGAACTGTTTATCTCTGTTGAACTCTGTTTGCCTCTGCTTCAATCTATTTAACTCTGTTTTCCCTGTTTAATTCTTTTTAACTATGTTTGCCACTGTTTAACTCTATTTAACTCTGTTTGCCTCTGTTCATTTCTGTTCAACTCTGTTTGCCTTGGTTTAATTCTCTTTCACTCTGTTTACCTCTGTTTAACTCTTTTGAACTCTGTTTATCTCTGTTCAACTCTGTTTGCCTCTGTTTCAATCCATTTAACTCTGTATGCCTCTGTTTAACTCTGTTTCACACTGTTTGCCTCTGTTTGCCTCTGTTTAACTCTTTTGAACTCTGTATGTCTCTGTTGAACTCTGTTTGCCACTGTTTAACTCTTTTTAACTCTGTTTGCCTCTGTTTAACTCTGTTGAACTCTCTAATACTCTGTTTAACTCTGTTGAACTCTGTTTGCCTCTGTTTAACTCTGTTTGCCTCTGTTTAACTCTGTTTGCCTCTGTTCAACTCTGTTTAATTCTGTTTAACTCTGTATGGCTCTGTTTAACTCTATTTCACACTGTTTCCCTCTGTTTGCCCCTGTTCAACTCTGTTTAACTCTTTGGAACTCTGTTTGCCTCTGTTTAACTCTGTTTAAATCTGTTTAACTCTGTTTGCCTCTGTTCAAATCTGTTGAACTCTGTTTGCTTATGTTTAACTCTGTTTAACTCTGTTCGCCTCTCTTTACCTGTGTTTAACTCCGTTTATCTCTGTTTCACACTGTTTGCCTCTGTTTAACTCTGTTTAACTCTGTTTGCCTCTGTTCAACTCTGTTTCGCTCTGTTTCCCTCTGTTTGCCTCTGTTTAACTCTGTTTAACTCCGTAGAACTGTTTATCTCTGTTGAACTCTGTTTGCCTCTGTTTCAATCTATTTAACTCTGTTTGCCTCTGTTTAATCCTTTTTAACTATGTTTGCCACTGTTTACCTCTATTTAACTCTGTTTGCCTCTGTTCAACTCTGTTCAAATCTGTTTGCCTCGGTTTAACTCTGTTTCACTCTGTTTCCCTCTGTTTACCTCTGTTTAACTCTTTTGAACTCTGTTTATCTCTGTTCAACTCTGTTTGCCTCTGTTTCAGTCCATTTAACTCTGTTTGCCTCTGTTCAACTCTGTTTAACTCTGTATGCCTCTGTTTAACTCTGTTTCCCGCTGTTTGCCTCTGTTTAACTCTGTTGAACCCTGTATGTCTCTGTTGAACTCTGTTTGCCACTGTTTAACTCTATTTAACTCTGTTTGCCTCTGTTTAACGCTGTTTAACTCTGTTTGCCTCTGTTTATCTCTGTTTAACTCTGTATGCCTCTTTTAACTCTGTTGAACTCTGTTTGCCTCTGTTTAACTGTGTGTAAACATGTTTGCCCATGTTTAACTCTGTTTAGCTCTGTTTGCCTCTGTTCATCTCTTTTTAACTCTGTTTGCCTCAGTTTAATTCTGTTTAAATCTGTTTGCCTCTATTTAACTCTATTTAACTCTGTTTGCTTCTGTTTAACGCTGTTTAACTCTGTTTGCCTCTGTTTAAATCTGTTTAACTCTCTAATACTCTGTTTAACTCGGTTGAACTCTGTTTGCCTCTGTTTAACTCTGTTTGCCTCTGTTTAACTCTGTTTAACTCTGTTTGCCTCTGTTCAACTCTGTTTATCTCTGTTTAACTCTGTATGGCTCTGTTTAACTCTATTTCACTCTGTTTCCCTCTGTTTGCCCCTGTTCAACTCTGTTTAACTCTTTGGAACTCTGTTTGCCTCTGTTTAACTCTGTTTGCCTCTTTTTAACTCTGTTTAAATCTGTTTAACTCTGTTTGCCTCTGTTCAACTCTGTTGAACTCTGTTTGCCTATGTTTAACTGTGTTTAACTCTGTTCGCCTCTCTTTACCTCTGTTTAACTCTGTTCATCTCTGTTTAACACTGTTTGCCTCTGTTTAACTCTGTTTAACTCTGTTTGCCTCGGTTTAACTCTGTTTCACTCTGTTTCCCTCTGTTTACATGTGTTTAACTCCGTTGAACTCTTTTTATCTCTGTTCAACTCTGTTTGCCTCTGTTTCAATCTATTTGACTCTGTTTGCCTCTGTTCAATTCTGTTTAACGCTGTATGCCTCCGTCTAACTCTGTTTGCCTCTGTTTCCCTCTGTTTGCCTCTGTTTAACTCTGTTTAATTCTGTTGAACTCTTTTTATCTCTGTTCAACTCTGTTTGCCTCTGTATACATGTGTTTAACTCTGTTGAACTCTTTTTATCTCTGTTCAACTCTGTTTGCCTCTGTTTCAATCTATTTGACTCTGTTTGCCTCTGTTCAACTCTGTTTAAAGCTGTATGCCTCCGTCTAACTCTGTTTCACTCTGTTTCCCTCTGTTTGCCTCTGTTTAACTCTGTTTAACTCCATAGAACTGTTTATCTCTGTTGAACTCTGTTTGCCTCTGCTTCAATCTATTTAACTCTGTTTTCCCTATTTAATTCTTTTTAACTATGTTTGCCACTGTTTAACTCTATTTAACTCTGTTTGCCTCTGTTCATTTCTGTTCAACTCTGTTTGCCTTGGTTTAATTCTCTTTCACTCTGTTTACCTCTGTTTAACTCTTTTGAACTCTGTTTATCTCTGTTCAACTCTGTTTGCCTCTGTTTCAATCCATTTAACTCTGTATGCCTCTGTTTAACTCTGTTTCACACTGTTTCCCTCTGTTTGCCTCTGTTTAACTCTTTTGAACTCTGTATGTCTCTGTTGAACGCTGTTTGCCACTGTTTAACTCTTTTTAACTCTGTTTGCCTCTGTTTAACTCTGTTGAACTCTCTAATACTCTGTTTAACTCTGTTGAACTCTGTTTGCCTCTGTTTAACTCTGTTTGCCTCTGTTTAACTCTGTTTGCCTCTGTTCAATTCTGTTTAACGCTGTATGCCTCCGTCTAACTCTGTTTGCCTCTGTTTCCCTCTGTTTGCCTCTGTTTAACTCTGTTTAATTCTGTTGAACTCTTTTTATCTCTGTTCAACTCTGTTTGCCTCTGTATACATGTGTTTAACTCTGTTGAACTCTTTTTATCTCTGTTCAACTCTGTTTGCCTCTGTTTCAATCTATTTGACTCTGTTTGCCTCTGTTCAACTCTGTTTAAAGCTGTATGCCTCCGTCTAACTCTGTTTCACTCTGTTTCCCTCTGTTTGCCTCTGTTTAACTCTGTTTAACTCCATAGAACTGTTTATCTCTGTTGAACTCTGTTTGCCTCTGCTTCAATCTATTTAACTCTGTTTTCCCTGTTTAATTCTTTTTAACTATGTTTGCCACTGTTTAACTCTATTTAACTCTGTTTGCCTCTGTTCATTTCTGTTCAACTCTGTTTGCCTTGGTTTAATTCTCTTTCACTCTGTTTACCTCTGTTTAACTCTTTTGAACTCTGTTTATCTCTGTTCAACTCTGTTTGCCTCTGTTTCAATCCATTTAACTCTGTATGCCTCTGTTTAACTCTGTTTCACACTGTTTGCCTCTGTTTGCCTCTGTTTAACTCTTTTGAACTCTGTATGTCTCTGTTGAACTCTGTTTGCCACTGTTTAACTCTTTTTAACTCTGTTTGCCTCTGTTTAACTCTGTTGAACTCTCTAATACTCTGTTTAACTCTGTTGAACTCTGTTTGCCTCTGTTTAACTCTGTTTGCCTCTGTTTAACTCTGTTTGCCTCTGTTCAACTCTGTTTAATTCTGTTTAACTCTGTATGGCTCTGTTTAACTCTATTTCACACTGTTTCCCTCTGTTTGCCCCTGTTCAACTCTGTTTAACTCTTTGGAACTCTGTTTGCCTCTGTTTAACTCTGTTTAAATCTGTTTAACTCTGTTTGCCTCTGTTCAAATCTGTTGAACTCTGTTTGCTTATGTTTAACTCTGTTTAACTCTGTTCGCCTCTCTTTACCTGTGTTTAACTCCGTTTATCTCTGTTTCACACTGTTTGCCTCTGTTTAACTCTGTTTAACTCTGTTTGCCTCTGTTCAACTCTGTTTCGCTCTGTTTCCCTCTGTTTGCCTCTGTTTAACTCTGTTTAACTCCGTAGAACTGTTTATCTCTGTTGAACTCTGTTTGCCTCTGTTTCAATCTATTTAACTCTGTTTGCCTCTGTTTAATCCTTTTTAACTATGTTTGCCACTGTTTACCTCTATTTAACTCTGTTTGCCTCTGTTCAACTCTGTTCAAATCTGTTTGCCTCGGTTTAACTCTGTTTCACTCTGTTTCCCTCTGTTTACCTCTGTTTAACTCTTTTGAACTCTGTTTATCTCTGTTCAACTCTGTTTGCCTCTGTTTCAGTCCATTTAACTCTGTTTGCCTCTGTTCAACTCTGTTTAACTCTGTATGCCTCTGTTTAACTCTGTTTCCCGCTGTTTGCCTCTGTTTAACTCTGTTGAACCCTGTATGTCTCTGTTGAACTCTGTTTGCCACTGTTTAACTCTATTTAACTCTGTTTGCCTCTGTTTAACGCTGTTTAACTCTGTTTGCCTCTGTTTATCTCTGTTTAACTCTGTATGCCTCTTTTAACTCTGTTGAACTCTGTTTGCCTCTGTTTAACTGTGTGTAAACATGTTTGCCCATGTTTAACTCTGTTTAGCTCTGTTTGCCTCTGTTCATCTCTTTTTAACTCTGTTTGCCTCAGTTTAATTCTGTTTAAATCTGTTTGCCTCTATTTAACTCTATTTAACTCTGTTTGCTTCTGTTTAACGCTGTTTAACTCTGTTTGCCTCTGTTTAAATCTGTTTAACTCTCTAATACTCTGTTTAACTCGGTTGAACTCTGTTTGCCTCTGTTTAACTCTGTTTGCCTCTGTTTAACTCTGTTTAACTCTGTTTGCCTCTGTTCAACTCTGTTTATCTCTGTTTAACTCTGTATGGCTCTGTTTAACTCTATTTCACTCTGTTTCCCTCTGTTTGCCCCTGTTCAACTCTGTTTAACTCTTTGGAACTCTGTTTGCCTCTGTTTAACTCTGTTTGCCTCTTTTTAACTCTGTTTAAATCTGTTTAACTCTGTTTGCCTCTGTTCAACTCTGTTGAACTCTGTTTGCCTATGTTTAACTGTGTTTAACTCTGTTCGCCTCTCTTTACCTCTGTTTAACTCTGTTCATCTCTGTTTAACACTGTTTGCCTCTGTTTAACTCTGTTTAACTCTGTTTGCCTCGGTTTAACTCTGTTTCACTCTGTTTCCCTCTGTTTACATGTGTTTAACTCCGTTGAACTCTTTTTATCTCTGTTCAACTCTGTTTGCCTCTGTTTCAATCTATTTGACTCTGTTTGCCTCTGTTCAATTCTGTTTAACGCTGTATGCCTCCGTCTAACTCTGTTTGCCTCTGTTTCCCTCTGTTTGCCTCTGTTTAACTCTGTTTAATTCTGTTGAACTCTTTTTATCTCTGTTCAACTCTGTTTGCCTCTGTATACATGTGTTTAACTCTGTTGAACTCTTTTTATCTCTGTTCAACTCTGTTTGCCTCTGTTTCAATCTATTTGACTCTGTTTGCCTCTGTTCAACTCTGTTTAAAGCTGTATGCCTCCGTCTAACTCTGTTTCACTCTGTTTCCCTCTGTTTGCCTCTGTTTAACTCTGTTTAACTCCATAGAACTGTTTATCTCTGTTGAACTCTGTTTGCCTCTGCTTCAATCTATTTAACTCTGTTTTCCCTATTTAATTCTTTTTAACTATGTTTGCCACTGTTTAACTCTATTTAACTCTGTTTGCCTCTGTTCATTTCTGTTCAACTCTGTTTGCCTTGGTTTAATTCTCTTTCACTCTGTTTACCTCTGTTTAACTCTTTTGAACTCTGTTTATCTCTGTTCAACTCTGTTTGCCTCTGTTTCAATCCATTTAACTCTGTATGCCTCTGTTTAACTCTGTTTCACACTGTTTCCCTCTGTTTGCCTCTGTTTAACTCTTTTGAACTCTGTATGTCTCTGTTGAACGCTGTTTGCCACTGTTTAACTCTTTTTAACTCTGTTTGCCTCTGTTTAACTCTGTTGAACTCTCTAATACTCTGTTTAACTCTGTTGAACTCTGTTTGCCTCTGTTTAACTCTGTTTGCCTCTGTTTAACTCTGTTTGCCTCTGTTCAACTCTGTTTAATTCTGTTTAACTCTGTATGGCTCTGTTTAACTCTATTTCACACTGTTTCCCTCTGTTTGCCCCTGTTCAACTCTGTTTAACTCTTTCGAACTCTGTTTGCCTCTGTTTAACTCTGTTTAAATCTGTTTAACTCTGTTTGCCTCTGTTCAAATCTGTTGAACTCTGTTTGCTTATGTTTAACTCTGTTTAACTCTGTTCGCCTCTCTTTACCTGTGTTTAACTCCGTTTATCTCTGTTTCACACTGTTTGCCTCTGTTTAACTCTGTTTAACTCTGTTTGCCTCTGTTCAACTCTGTTTCGCTCTGTTTCCCTCTGTTTGCCTCTGTTTAACTCTGTTTAACTCCGTAGAACTGTTTATCTCTGTTGAACTCTGTTTGCCTCTGTTTCAATCTATTTAACTCTGTTTGCCTCTGTTTAATCCTTTTTAACTATGTTTGCCACTGTTTACCTCTATTTAACTCTGTTTGCCTCTGTTCAACTCTGTTCAAATCTGTTTGCCTCGGTTTAACTCTGTTTCACTCTGTTTCCCTCTGTTTACCTCTGTTTAACTCTTTTGAACTCTGTTTATCTCTGTTCAACTCTGTTTGCCTCTGTTTCAGTCCATTTAACTCTGTTTGCCTCTGTTCAACTCTGTTTAACTCTGTATGCCTCTGTTTAACTCTGTTTCCCGCTGTTTGCCTCTGTTTAACTCTGTTGAACCCTGTATGTCTCTGTTGAACTCTGTTTGCCACTGTTTAACTCTATTTAACTCTGTTTGCCTCTGTTTAACGCTGTTTAACTCTGTTTGCCTCTGTTTATCTCTGTTTAACTCTGTATGCCTCTTTTAACTCTGTTGAACTCTGTTTGCCTCTGTTTAACTGTGTGTAAACATGTTTGCCCATGTTTAACTCTGTTTAGCTCTGTTTGCCTCTGTTCATCTCTTTTTAACTCTGTTTGCCTCAGTTTAATTCTGTTTAAATCTGTTTGCCTCTATTTAACTCTATTTAACTCTGTTTGCTTCTGTTTAACGCTGTTTAACTCTGTTTGCCTCTGTTTAAATCTGTTTAACTCTCTAATACTCTGTTTAACTCGGTTGAACTCTGTTTGCCTCTGTTTAACTCTGTTTGCCTCTGTTTAACTCTGTTTAACTCTGTTTGCCTCTGTTCAACTCTGTTTATCTCTGTTTAACTCTGTATGGCTCTGTTTAACTCTATTTCACTCTGTTTCCCTCTGTTTGCCCCTGTTCAACTCTGTTTAACTCTTTGGAACTCTGTTTGCCTCTGTTTAACTCTGTTTGCCTCTTTTTAACTCTGTTTAAATCTGTTTAACTCTGTTTGCCTCTGTTCAACTCTGTTGAACTCTGTTTGCCTATGTTTAACTGTGTTTAACTCTGTTCGCCTCTCTTTACCTCTGTTTAACTCTGTTCATCTCTGTTTAACACTGTTTGCCTCTGTTTAACTCTGTTTAACTCTGTTTGCCTCGGTTTAACTCTGTTTCACTCTGTTTCCCTCTGTTTACATGTGTTTAACTCTGTTGAACTCTTTTTATCTCTGTTCAACTCTGTTTGCCTCTGTTTCAATCTATTTGACTCTGTTTGCCTCTGTTCAATTCTGTTTAACGCTGTATGCCTCCGTCTAACTCTGTTTGCCTCTGTTTCCCTCTGTTTGCCTCTGTTTAACTCTGTTTAATTCTGTTGAACTCTTTTTATCTCTGTTCAACTCTGTTTGCCTCTGTATACATGTGTTTAACTCTGTTGAACTCTTTTTATCTCTGTTCAACTCTGTTTGCCTCTGTTTCAATCTATTTGACTCTGTTTGCCTCTGTTCAACTCTGTTTAAAGCTGTATGCCTCCGTCTAACTCTGTTTCACTCTGTTTCCCTCTGTTTGCCTCTGTTTAACTCTGTTTAACTCCATAGAACTGTTTATCTCTGTTGAACTCTGTTTGCCTCTGCTTCAATCTATTTAACTCTGTTTTCCCTATTTAATTCTTTTTAACTATGTTTGCCACTGTTTAACTCTATTTAACTCTGTTTGCCTCTGTTCATTTCTGTTCAACTCTGTTTGCCTTGGTTTAATTCTCTTTCACTCTGTTTACCTCTGTTTAACTCTTTTGAACTCTGTTTATCTCTGTTCAACTCTGTTTGCCTCTGTTTCAATCCATTTAACTCTGTATGCCTCTGTTTAACTCTGTTTCACACTGTTTCCCTCTGTTTGCCTCTGTTTAACTCTTTTGAACTCTGTATGTCTCTGTTGAACGCTGTTTGCCACTGTTTAACTCTTTTTAACTCTGTTTGCCTCTGTTTAACTCTGTTGAACTCTCTAATACTCTGTTTAACTCTGTTGAACTCTGTTTGCCTCTGTTTAACTCTGTTTGCCTCTGTTTAACTCTGTTTGCCTCTGTTCAACTCTGTTTAATTCTGTTTAACTCTGTATGGCTCTGTTTAACTCTATTTCACACTGTTTCCCTCTGTTTGCCCCTGTTCAACTCTGTTTAACTCTTTGGAACTCTGTTTGCCTCTGTTTAACTCTGTTTAAATCTGTTTAACTCTGTTTGCCTCTGTTCAAATCTGTTGAACTCTGTTTGCTTATGTTTAACTCTGTTTAACTCTGTTCGCCTCTCTTTACCTGTGTTTAACTCCGTTTATCTCTGTTTCACACTGTTTGCCTCTGTTTAACTCTGTTTAACTCTGTTTGCCTCTGTTCAACTCTGTTTCGCTCTGTTTCCCTCTGTTTGCCTCTGTTTAACTCTGTTTAACTCCGTAGAACTGTTTATCTCTGTTGAACTCTGTTTGCCTCTGTTTCAATCTATTTAACTCTGTTTGCCTCTGTTTAATCCTTTTAACTATGTTTGCCACTGTTTACCTCTATTTAACTCTGTTTGCCTCTGTTCAACTCTGTTCAAATCTGTTTGCCTCGGTTTAACTCTGTTTCACTCTGTTTCCCTCTGTTTACCTCTGTTTAACTCTTTTGAACTCTGTTTATCTCTGTTCAACTCTGTTTGCCTCTGTTTCAGTCCATTTAACTCTGTTTGCCTCTGTTCAACTCTGTTTAACTCTGTATGCCTCTGTTTAACTCTGTTTCCCGCTGTTTGCCTCTGTTTAACTCTGTTGAACCCTGTATGTCTCTGTTGAACTCTGTTTGCCACTGTTTAACTCTATTTAACTCTGTTTGCCTCTGTTTAACGCTGTTTAACTCTGTTTGCCCCTGTTTATCTCTGTTTAACTCTGTATGCCTCTTTTAACTCTGTTGAACTCTGTTTGCCTCTGTTTAACTGTGTGTAAACATGTTTGCCCATGTTTAACTCTGTTTAGCTCTGTTTGCCTCTGTTCATCTCTTTTTAACTCTGTTTGCCTCAGTTTAATTCTGTTTAAATCTGTTTGCCTCTATTTAACTCTATTTAACTCTGTTTGCTTCTGTTTAACGCTGTTTAACTCTGTTTGCCTCTGTTTAAATCTGTTTAACTCTCTAATACTCTGTTTAACTCGGTTGAACTCTGTTTGCCTCTGTTTAACTCTGTTTGCCTCTGTTTAACTCTGTTTAACTCTGTTTGCCTCTGTTTAACTCTGTTTATCTCTGTTTAACTCTGTATGGCTCTGTTTAACTCTATTTCACTCTGTTTCCCTCTGTTTGCCCCTGTTCAACTCTGTTTAACTCTTTGGAACTCTGTTTGCCTCTGTTTAACTCTGTTTGCCTCTTTTTAACTCTGTTTAAATCTGTTTAACTCTGTTTGCCTCTGTTCAACTCTGTTGAACTCTGTTTGCCTATGTTTAACTGTGTTTAACTCTGTTCGCCTCTCTTTACCTCTGTTTAACTCTGTTCATCTCTGTTTAACACTGTTTGCCTCTGTTTAACTCTGTTTAACTCTGTTTGCCTCGGTTTAACTCTGTTTCACTCTGTTTCCCTCTGTTTACATGTGTTTAACTCTGTTGAACTCTTTTTATCTCTGTTCAACTCTGTTTGCCTCTGTTTCAATCTATTTGACTCTGTTTGCCTCTGTTCAATTCTGTTTAACGCTGTATGCCTCCGTCTAACTCTGTTTGCCTCTGTTTCCCTCTGTTTGCCTCTGTTTAACTCTGTTTAATTCTGTTGAACTCTTTTTATCTCTGTTCAACTCTGTTTGCCTCTGTATACATGTGTTTAAACTCTGTTGAACTCTTTGTATCTCTGTTCAACTCTGTTTGCCTCTGTTTCAATCTATTTGACTCTGTTTGCCTCTGTTCAACTCTGTTTAAAGCTGTATGCCTCCGTCTAACTCTGTTTCACTCTGTTTCCCTCTGTTTGCCTCTGTTTAACTCTTTTGAACTCTGTTTATCTCTGTTCAACTCTGTTTGCCTCTGTTTCAGTCCATTTAACTCTGTTTGCCTCTGTTCAACTCTGTTTAACTCTGTATGCCTCTGTTTAACTCTGTTTCCCGCTGTTTGCCTCTGTTTAACTCTGTTGAACCCTGTATGTCTCTGTTGAACTCTGTTTGCCACTGTTTAACTCTATTTAACTCTGTTTGCCTCTGTTTAACGCTGTTTAACTCTGTTTGCCTCTGTTTATCTCTGTTTAACTCTGTATGCCTCTTTTAACTCTGTTGAACTCTGTTTGCCTCTGTTTAACTGTGTGTAAACATGTTTGCCCATGTTTAACTCTGTTTAGCTCTGTTTGCCTCTGTTCATCTCTTTTTAACTCTGTTTGCCTCAGTTTAATTCTGTTTAAATCTGTTTGCCTCTATTTAACTCTATTTAACTCTGTTTGCTTCTGTTTAACGCTGTTTAACTCTGTTTGCCTCTGTTTAAATCTGTTTAACTCTCTAATACTCTGTTTAACTCGGTTGAACTCTGTTTGCCTCTGTTTAACTCTGTATGCCTCTGTTTAACTCTGTTTTACTCTGTTTGCCTCTGTTCAACTCTGTTTATCTCTGTTTAACTCTGTATGGCTCTGTTTAACTCTATTTCACTCTGTTTCCCTCTGTTTGCCCCTGTTCAACTCTGTTTAACTCTTTGGAACTCTGTTTGCCTCTGTTTAACTCTGTTTGCCTCTTTTTAACTCTGTTTAAATCTGTTTAACTCTGTTTGCCTCTGTTCAACTCTGTTGAACTCTGTTTGCCTATGTTTAACTGTGTTTAACTCTGTTCGCCTCTCTTTACCTCTGTTTAACTCTGTTCATCTCTGTTTAACACTGTTTGCCTCTGTTTAACTCTGTTTAACTCTGTTTGCCTCAGTTTAACTCTGTTTCACTCTGTTTCCCTCTGTTTACATGTGTTTAACTCTGTTGAACTCTTTTTATCTCTGTTCAACTCTGTTTGCCTCTGTTTCAATCTATTTGACTCTGTTTGCCTCTGTTCAATTCTGTTTAACGCTGTATGCCTCCGTCTAACTCTGTTTGCCTCTGTTTCCCTCTGTTTGCCTCTGTTTAACTCTGTTTAATTCTGTTGAACTCTTTTTATCTCTGTTCAACTCTGTTTGCCTCTGTATACATGTGTTTAACTCTGTTGAACTCTTTTTATCTCTGTTCAACTCTGTTTGCCTCTGTTTCAATCTATTTGACTCTGTTTGCCTCTGTTCAACTCTGTTTAAAGCTGTATGCCTCCGTCTAACTCTGTTTCACTCTGTTTCCCTCTGTTTGCCTCTGTTTAACTCTGTTTAACTCCATAGAACTGTTTATCTCTGTTGAACTCTGTTTGCCTCTGCTTCAATCTATTTAACTCTGTTTTCCCTGTTTAATTCTTTTTAACTATGTTTGCCACTGTTTAACTCTATTTAACTCTGTTTGCCTCTGTTCATTTCTGTTCAACTCTGTTTGCCTTGGTTTAATTCTCTTTCACTCTGTTTACCTCTGTTTAACTCTTTTGAACTCTGTTTATCTCTGTTCAACTCTGTTTGCCTCTGTTTCAATCCATTTAACTCTGTATGCCTCTGTTTCACTCTGTTTCACACTGTTTCCCTCTGTTTGCCTCTGTTTAACTCTTTTGAACTCTGTATGTCTCTGTTGAACTCTGTTTGCCACTGTTTAACTCTTTTTAACTCTGTTTGCCTCTGTTTAACTCTGTTGAACTCTCTAATACTCTGTTTAACTCTGTTGAACTCTGTTTGCCTCTGTTTAACTCTGTTTGCCTCTGTTTAAATCTGTTTAACTCTGTTTGCCTCTGTTCAACTCTGTTTAATTCTGTTTAACTCTGTATGGCTCTGTTTAACTCTATTTCACAGTGTTTCCCTCTGTTTGCCCCTGTTCAACTCTGTTTAACTCTTTGGAACTCTGTTTGCCTCTGTTTAACTCTGTTTAAATCTGTGTAACTCTGTTTGCCTCTGTTCAAATCTGTTGAACTCTTTTTGCTTATGTTTAACTCTGTTTAACTCTGTTCGCCTCTCTTTACCTGTGTTTAACTCCGTTTATCTCTGTTTCACACTGTTTGCCTCTGTTTAACTCTGTTTAACTCTGTTTGCCTCTGTTCAACTCTGTTTCGCTCTGTTTCCCTCTGTTTGCCTCTGTTTAACTCTGTTTAACTCCGTAGAACTGTTTATCTCTGTTGAACTCTGTTTGCCTCTGTTTCAATCTATTTAACTCTGTTTGCCTCTGTTTAATCCTTTTTAACTATGTTTGCCACTGTTTACCTCTATTTAACTCTGTTTGCCTCTGTTCAACTCTGTTCAAATCTGTTTGCCTCGGTTTAACTCTGTTTCACTCTGTTTCCCTCTGTTTACCTCTGTTTAACTCTTTTGAACTCTGTTTATCTCTGTTCAACTCTGTTTGCCTCTGTTTCAGTCCATTTAACTCTGTTTGCCTCTGTTCAACTCTGTTTAACTCTGTATGCCTCTGTTTAACTCTGTTTCCCGCTGTTTGCCTCTGTTTAACTCTGTTGAACCCTGTATGTCTCTGTTGAACTCTGTTTGCCACTGTTTAACTCTATTTAACTCTGTTTGCCTCTGTTTAACGCTGTTTAACTCTGTTTGCCTCTGTTTAAATCTGTTTAACTCTCTAATACTCTGTTTAACTCGGTTGAACTCTGTTTGCCTCTGTTTAACTCTGTTTGCCTCTGTTTAACTCTGTTTTACTCTGTTTGCCTCTGTTCAACTCTGTTTATCTCTGTTTAACTCTGTATGGCTCTGTTTAAATCTATTTCACTCTGTTTCCCTCTGTTTGCCCCTGTTCAACTCTGTTTAACTCTTTGGAAATCTGTTTGCCTCTGTTTAACTCTGTTTGCCTCTTTTTAACTCTGTTTAAATCTGTTTAACTCTGTTTGCCTCTGTTCAACTCTGTTGAACTCTGTTTGCCTATGTTTAACTGTGTTTAACTCTGTTCGCCTCTCTTTACCTCTGTTTAACTCTGTTCATCTCTGTTTAACACTGTTTGCCTCTGTTTAACTCTGTTTCACTCTGTTTCCCTCTGTTTACATGTGTTTAACTCTGTTGAACTCTTTTTATCTCTGTTCAACTCTGTTTGCCTCTGTTTCAATCTATTTGACTCTGTTTGCCTCTGTTCAATTCTGTTTAACGCTGTATGCCTCCGTCTAACTCTGTTTGCCTCTGTTTCCCTCTGTTTGCCTCTGTTTAACTCTGTTTAATTCTGTTGAACTCTTTTTATCTCTGTTCAACTCTGTTTGCCTCTGTATACATGTGTTTAACTCTGTTGAACTCTTTTTATCTCTGTTCAACTCTGTTTGCCTCTGTTTCAATCTATTTGACTCTGTTTGCCTCTGTTCAACTCTGTTTAAAGCTGTATGCCTCCGTCTAACTCTGTTTCACTCTGTTTCCCTCTGTTTGCCTCTGTTTAACTCTGTTTAACTCCATAGAACTGTTTATCTCTGTTGAACTCTGTTTGCCTCTGCTTCAATCTATTTAACTCTGTTTTCCCTATTTAATTCTTTTTAACTATGTTTGCCACTGTTTAACTCTATTTAACTCTGTTTGCCTCTGTTCATTTCTGTTCAACTCTGTTTGCCTTGGTTTAATTCTCTTTCACTCTGTTTACCTCTGTTTAACTCTTTTGAACTCTGTTTATCTCTGTTCAACTCTGTTTGCCTCTGTTTCAATCCATTTAACTCTGTATGCCTCTGTTTAACTCTGTTTCACACTGTTTCCCTCTGTTTGCCTCTGTTTAACTCTTTTGAACTCTGTATGTCTCTGTTGAACGCTGTTTGCCACTGTTTAACTCTTTTTAACTCTGTTTGCCTCTGTTTAACTCTGTTGAACTCTCGAATACTCTGTTTAACTCTGTTGAACTCTGTTTGCCTCTGTTTAACTCTGTTTGCCTCTGTTTAACTCTGTTTGCCTCTGTTCAACTCTGTTTAATTCTGTTTAACTCTGTATGGCTCTGTTTAACTCTATTTCACACTGTTTCCCTCTGTTTGCCCCTGTTCAACTCTGTTTAACTCTTTGGAACTCTGTTTGCCTCTGTTTAACTCTGTTTAAATCTGTTTAACTCTGTTTGCCTCTGTTCAAATCTGTTGAACTCTGTTTGCTTATGTTTAACTCTGTTTAACTCTGTTCGCCTCTCTTTACCTGTGTTTAACTCCGTTTATCTCTGTTTCACACTGTTTGCCTCTGTTTAACTCTGTTTAACTCTGTTTGCCTCTGTTCAACTCTGTTTCGCTCTGTTTCCCTCTGTTTGCCTCTGTTTAACTCTGTTTAACTCCGTAGAACTGTTTATCTCTGTTGAACTCTGTTTGCCTCTGTTTCAATCTATTTAACTCTGTTTGCCTCTGTTTAATCCTTTTTAACTATGTTTGCCACTGTTTACCTCTATTTAACTCTGTTTGCCTCTGTTCAACTCTGTTCAAATCTGTTTGCCTCGGTTTAACTCTGTTTCACTCTGTTTCCCTCTGTTTACCTCTGTTTAACTCTTTTGAACTCTGTTTATCTCTGTTCAACTCTGTTTGCCTCTGTTTCAGTCCATTTAACTCTGTTTGCCTCTGTTCAACTCTGTTTAACTCTGTATGCCTCTGTTTAACTCTGTTTCCCGCTGTTTGCCTCTGTTTAACTCTGTTGAACCCTGTATGTCTCTGTTGAACTCTGTTTGCCACTGTTTAACTCTATTTAACTCTGTTTGCCTCTGTTTAACGCTGTTTAACTCTGTTTGCCTCTGTTTATCTCTGTTTAACTCTGTATGCCTCTTTTAACTCTGTTGAACTCTGTTTGCCTCTGTTTAACTGTGTGTAAACATGTTTGCCCATGTTTAACTCTGTTTAGCTCTGTTTGCCTCTGTTCATCTCTTTTTAACTCTGTTTGCCTCAGTTTAATTCTGTTTAAATCTGTTTGCCTCTATTTAACTCTATTTAACTCTGTTTGCTTCTGTTTAACGCTGTTTAACTCTGTTTGCCTCTGTTTAAATCTGTTTAACTCTCTAATACTCTGTTTAACTCGGTTGAACTCTGTTTGCCTCTGTTTAACTCTGTTTGCCTCTGTTTAACTCTGTTTAACTCTGTTTGCCTCTGTTCAACTCTGTTTATCTCTGTTTAACTCTGTATGGCTCTGTTTAACTCTATTTCACTCTGTTTCCCTCTGTTTGCCCCTGTTCAACTCTGTTTAACTCTTTGGAACTCTGTTTGCCTCTGTTTAACTCTGTTTGCCTCTTTTTAACTCTGTTTAAATCTGTTTAACTCTGTTTGCCTCTGTTCAACTCTGTTGAACTCTGTTTGCCTATGTTTAACTGTGTTTAACTCTGTTCGCCTCTCTTTACCTCTGTTTAACTCTGTTCATCTCTGTTTAACACTGTTTGCCTCTGTTTAACTCTGTTTAACTCTGTTTGCCTCGGTTTAACTCTGTTTCACTCTGTTTCCCTCTGTTTACATGTGTTTAACTCTGTTGAACTCTTTTTATCTCTGTTCAACTCTGTTTGCCTCTGTTTCAATCTATTTGACTCTGTTTGCCTCTGTTCAATTCTGTTTAACGCTGTATGCCTCCGTCTAACTCTGTTTGCCTCTGTTTCCCTCTGTTTGCCTCTGTTTAACTCTGTTTAATTCTGTTGAACTCTTTTTATCTCTGTTCAACTCTGTTTGCCTCTGTATACATGTGTTTAACTCTGTTGAACTCTTTTTATCTCTGTTCAACTCTGTTTGCCTCTGTTTCAATCTATTTGACTCTGTTTGCCTCTGTTCAACTCTGTTTAAAGCTGTATGCCTCCGTCTAACTCTGTTTCACTCTGTTTCCCTCTGTTTGCCTCTGTTTAACTCTTTTGAACTCTGTTTATCTCTGTTCAACTCTGTTTGCCTCTGTTTCAGTCCATTTAACTCTGTTTGCCTCTGTTCAACTCTGTTTAACTCTGTATGCCTCTGTTTAACTCTGTTTCCCGCTGTTTGCCTCTGTTTAACTCTGTTGAACCCTGTATGTCTCTGTTGAACTCTGTTTGCCACTGTTTAACTCTATTTAACTCTGTTTGCCTCTGTTTAACGCTGTTTAACTCTGTTTGCCTCTGTTTATCTCTGTTTAACTCTGTATGCCTCTTTTAACTCTGTTGAACTCTGTTTGCCTCTGTTTAACTGTGTGTAAACATGTTTGCCCATGTTTAACTCTGTTTAGCTCTGTTTGCCTCTGTTCATCTCTTTTTAACTCTGTTTGCCTCAGTTTAATTCTGTTTAAATCTGTTTGCCTCTATTTAACTCTATTTAACTCTGTTTGCTTCTGTTTAACGCTGTTTAACTCTGTTTGCCTCTGTTTAAATCTGTTTAACTCTCTAATACTCTGTTTAACTCGGTTGAACTCTGTTTGCCTCTGTTTAACTCTGTATGCCTCTGTTTAACTCTGTTTTACTCTGTTTGCCTCTGTTCAACTCTGTTTATCTCTGTTTAACTCTGTATGGCTCTGTTTAACTCTATTTCACTCTGTTTCCCTCTGTTTGCCCCTGTTCAACTCTGTTTAACTCTTTGGAACTCTGTTTGCCTCTGTTTAACTCTGTTTGCCTCTTTTTAACTCTGTTTAAATCTGTTTAACTCTGTTTGCCTCTGTTCAACTCTGTTGAACTCTGTTTGCCTATGTTTAACTGTGTTTAACTCTGTTCGCCTCTCTTTACCTCTGTTTAACTCTGTTCATCTCTGTTTAACACTGTTTGCCTCTGTTTAACTCTGTTTAACTCTGTTTGCCTCAGTTTAACTCTGTTTCACTCTGTTTCCCTCTGTTTACATGTGTTTAACTCTGTTGAACTCTTTTTATCTCTGTTCAACTCTGTTTGCCTCTGTTTCAATCTATTTGACTCTGTTTGCCTCCGTTCAATTCTGTTTAACGCTGTATGCCTCCGTCTAACTCTGTTTGCCTCTGTTTCCCTCTGTTTGCCTCTGTTTAACTCTGTTTAACTCCGTAGAACTGTTTATCTCTGTTGAACTCTGTTTGCCTCTGTTTCAATCTATTTAACTCTGTTTGCCTCTGTTTAATCCTTTTTAACTATGTTTGCCACTGTTTACCTCTATTTAACTCTGTTTGCCTCTGTTCAACTCTGTTCAAATCTGTTTGCCTCGGTTTAACCCTGTTTCACTCTGTTTCCCACTGTTTACCTCTGTTTAACTCTTTTGAACTCTGTTTATCTCTGTTCAACTCTGTTTGCCTCTGTTTCAATCCATTTAACTCTGTTTGCCTCTGTTTAACTCTGTTTCCCGCTGTTTGCCTCTGTTTAACTCTGTTGAACTCTGTATGTCTCTGTTGTTCTCTGTTTGCCACTGTTTAACTCTATTTAACTCTGTTTGCCTCTGTTCAACTCTGTTGAACTCTGTTTGCCTATGTTTAACTGTGTTTAACTCTGTTCGCCTCTCTTTACCTCTGTTTAACTCTGTTCATCTCTGTTTAACACTGTTTGCCTCTGTTTAACTCTGTTTAACTCTGTTTGTTGCTGTTCAACTCTGTTTAACTCTGTTTGCCTCGGTTTAACTCTGTTTCACTCTGTTTCCCTCTGTTTACATGTGTTTAACTCTGTTGAACTCTTTTTATCTCTGTTCAACTCTGTTTGCCTCTGTTTCAATCTATTTGACTCTGTTTGCCTCTGTTCAGTTCTGTTTAACGCTGTATGCCTCCGTCTAACTCTGTTTGCCTCTGTTTCCCTCTGTTTGCCTCTGTTTAACTCTGTTTAATTCTGTTGAACTCTTTTTATCTCTGCTCCACTCTGTTTCCCTCTGTATACATCTGTTTAACTCTGTTGAACTCTTTTTATCTCTGTTCAACTCTGTTTGCCTCTGTTTCAATCTATTTGACTCTGTTTGCCTCTGTTCAACTCTGTTTAAAGCTGTATGCCTCCGTCTAACTCTGTTTCACTCTGTTTCCCTCTGTTTGCCTCTGTTTAACTCTGTTTAACTCCATAGAACTGTTTATCTCTGTTGAACTCTGTTTGCCTCTGCTTCAATCTATTTAACTCTGTTTTCCCTGTTTAATTCTTTTTAACTATGTTTGCCACTGTTTAACTCTATTTAACTCTGTTTGCCTCTGTTCATTTCTGTTCAACTCTGTTTGCCTTGGTTTAATTCTCTTTCACTCTGTTTACCTCTGTTTAACTCTTTTGAACTCTGTTTATCTCTGTTCAACTCTGTTTGCCTCTGTTTCAATCCATTTAACTCTGTGTGCCTCTGTTTAACTCTGTTTCACACTGTTTCCCTCTGTTTGCCTCTGTTTAACTCTTTTGAACTCTGTATGTCTCTGTTGAACTCTGTTTGCCACTGTTTAACTCTATTTAACTCTGTTTGCCTCTGTTTAACTCTGTTTAACTCTGTTTGCCTCTGTTCAACTCTGTTTAATTCTGTTTAACTCTGTATGGCTCTGCTTAACTCTATTTCACTCTGTTTCCCTCTGTTTGCCTCTGTTCAACTCTGTTTAACTCTTTGGAACTCTGTTTGCCTCTGTTTAACTCTGTTTAAATCTGTTTAACTCTGTTTGCCTCTGTTCAAATCTGTTGAACTCTGTTTGCTTATGTTTAACTCTGTTTAACTCTGTTCGCCTCTCTTTACCTGTGTTTAACTCTGTTTATCTCTGTTTCACACTGTTTGCCTCTGTTTAACTCTGTTTATCTCTGTTTGCCTCTGTTCAACTCTGTTTAACTCTGTTTGCCTCGGTTTAACTCTGTTTCCCTCTGTTTACATGTGTTTAACTCTGTTGAACTCTTTATATCTCTGTTCAACTCTGTTTGCCTCTGTTTCAATCCATTTGACTCTGTTTGCCTCTGTTCAACTCTTTTTAACGCTGTATGCCTCCGTCTAACTCTGTTTCACTCTGTTTCCCTCTGTTTGCCTCTGTTCCAATCTATTTAACTCTGTTTGCCACTGTTGAACTCGGTTTAACTCTGTTTATCTCTGTTTAACACTGTTTGCCTCTGTTTAACTCTGTTTAACTCTGTTTACCTCTGTTCAACACTGTTTAACTCTGGTTGCCTCGGTTGATTCAGTTTCACTCTGTTTGCCTCTGTTTACATGTGTTTAATTCTGTTGAACTCTTTATCTCTGTTCAACTCTGTTTGCCTCTGTTTCAATCTATTTGACTCTGTTTGCCTCTGTTCAAATCTGTTTAACGCTGTATGCCTCCGTCTAACTCTGTTTCACTCTGTTTCCCTCTGTTTGCCTCTGTTTAACTCTGTTTAACTCCGTAGAACTGTTTATCTCTGTTGAACTCTGTTTGCCTCTGTTTCAATCTATTTAACTCTGTTTGCCTCTGTTTAATCCTTTTTAACTATGTTTGCCACTGTTTACCTCTATTTAACTCTGTTTGCCTCTGTTCAACTCTGTTCAAATCTGTTTGCCTCGGTTTAACCCTGTTTCACTCTGTTTCCCTCTGTTTACCTCTGTTTAACTCTTTTGAACTCTGTTTATCTCTGTTCAACTCTGTTTGCCTCTGTTTCAATCCATTTAACTCTGTTTGCCTCTGTTCAACTCTGTTTAACTCTGTATGCCTCTGTTTAACTCTGTTTCCCGCTGTTTGCCTCTGTTTAACTCTGTTGAACTCTGTATGTCTCTGTTGAACTCTGTTTGCCACTGTTTAACTCTATTTAACTCTGTTTGCCTCTGTTCAACTCTGTTGAACTCTGTTTGCCTATGTTTAACTGTGTTTAACTCTGTTCGCCTCTCTTTACCTCTGTTTAACTCTGTTCATCTCTATTTAACACTGTTTGCCTCTGTTTAACTCTGTTTAACTCTGTTTGCCGCTGTTCAACTCTGTTTAACTCTGTTTGCCTCGGTTTAACTCTGTTTCACTCTGTTTCCCTCTGTTTACATGTGTTTAACTCTGTTGAACTCTTTTTATCTCTGTTCAACTCTGTTTGCCTCTGTTTCAATCTATTTGACTCTGTTTGCCTCTGTTCAATTCTGTTTAACGCTGTATGCCTCCGTCTAACTCTGTTTGCCTCTGTTTCCCTCTGTTTGCCTCTGTTTAACTCTGTTTAATTCTGTTGAACTCTTTTTATCTCTGTTCAACTCTGTTTCCCTCTGTATACATGTGTTTAACTCTGTTGAACTCTTTTTATCTCTGTTCAACTCTGTTTGCCTCTGTTTCAATCTATTTGACTCTGTTTGCCTCTGTTCAACTCTGTTTAAAGCTGTATGCCTCCGTCTAACTCTGTTTCACTCTGTTTCCCTCTGTTTGCCTCTGTTTAACTCCATAGAACTGTTTATCTCTGTTGAACTCTGTTTGCCTCTGCTTCAATCTATTTAACTCTGTTTTCCCTGTTTAATTCTTTTTAACTATGTTTGCCACTGTTTAACTCTATTTAACTCTGTTTGCCTCTGTTCATTTCTGTTCAACTCTGTTTGCCTTGGTTTAATTCTCTTTCACTCTGTTTACCTCTGTTTAACTCTTTTGAACTCTGTTTATCTCTGTTCAACTCTGTTTGCCTCTGTTTCAATCCATTTAACTCTGTATGCCTCTGTTTAACTCTGTTTCACACTGTTTCCCTCTGTTTGCCTCTGTTTAACTCTTTTGAACTCTGTATGTCTCTGCTGAACTCTGTTTGCCACTGTTTAACTCTATTTAACTCTGATGGCCTCTGTTTAACTCTGTTTAACTCTGTATGCCTCTTTTAACTCTGTTGAACTCTGTTTGCCTCTGTTTAAACATGTTTAAACATGTTTGACCATGTTTAACTCTGTTTAGCTCTGTTTGCCTCTGTTCATCTCTTCTTAACTCTGTTTGCCTCAGTTTCATTCTGTTTAAATCTGTTTGCCTCTATTTAACTCTATTTAACTCTGTTTGCTTCTGTTTAACGCTGTTTAACTCTGTTTGCCTCTGTTTAACTCTGTTTAACTCTCTAATACTCTGTTTAACTCTGTTGAACTCTGTTTGCCTCTGTTTAACTCTGTTTGCCTCTGTTTAACTCTGTTTGCCTCTGTTCAACTCTGTTTAATTCTTTTTAACTCTGTATGGCTCTGTTTAACTCTATTTCACTCTGTTTCCCTCTGTTTGCCCCTGTTCAACTCTGTTTAACTCTTTGGAACTCTGTTTGCCTCTGTTTAACTCTGTTTAAATCTGTTTAACTCTGTTTGCCTCTGTTCAAATCTGTTGAACTCTGTTTGCTTATGTTTAACTCTTTTTAACTCTGTTCGCCTCTCTTTACCTGTGTTTAACTCCGTTTATCTCTGTTTCACACTGTTTGCCTCTGTTTAACTCTGTTTAACTCTGTTTGCCTCTGTTCAACTCTGTTTAACTCTGTTTGCCTCGGTTTAACTCTGTTTCCCTCTGTTTACATGTGTTTAACTCTGTTGAACTCTTTATATCTCTGTTCAACTCTGTTTGCCTCTGTTTCAATCCATTTGACTCTGTTTGCCTCTGTTCAACTCTTTTTAACGCTGTATGCCTCCGTCTAACTCTGTTTCACTCTGTTTCCCTCTGTTTGCCTCTGTTTCAATCTATTTAACTCTGTTTGCCTCTGTTGAACTCGGTTTAACTCTGTTTATCTCTGTTTAACACTGTTTGCCTCTGTTTAACTCTGTTTAACTCTGTTTACCTCTGTTCAACACTGTTTAACTCTGGTTGCCTCGGTTGAACTCAGTTTCACTCTGTTTGCCTCTGTTTACATGTGTTTAAGTCTGTTGAACTCTTTTTATCTCTGTTCATCTCTGTTTGCCTCTGTTTCAATCTATTTGACTCTGTTTGCCTCTGTTCAAATCTGTTTAACGCTGTATGCCTCCGTCTAACTCTGTTTCACTCTGTTTCCCTCTGTTTGCCTCTGTTTAACTCTGTTTAACTCCGTAGAACTGTTTATCTCTGTTGAACTCTGTTTGCCTCTGTTCCAATCTATTTAACTCTGTTTGCCTCTGTTTAATCCTTTTTAACTATGTTTGCCACTGTTTACCTCTATTTAAATCTGTTTGCCTCTGTTCAAATCTGTTCAAATCTGTTTGCCTCGGTTTAACTCTGTTTCACTCTGTTTCCCTCTGTTTACCTCTGTTTAACTCTTTTGAACTCTGTTTATCTCTGTTCAACTCTGTTTGCCTCTGTTTCAATCCATTTAACTCTGTTTGCCTCTGTTCAACTCTGTTTAACTCTGTATGCCTCTGTTTAACTCTGTTTCCCGCTGTTTGCCTCTGTTTAACTCTGTTGAACTCTGTATGTCTCTGTTGAACTCTGTTTGCCACTGTTTAACTCTATTTAACTCTGTTTGCCTCTGTTTAACGCTGTTTAACTCTGTTTGCCTCTGTTTAACTCTGTTTAACTCTGTATGCCTCTTTTAACTCTGTTGAACTCTGTTTGCCTCTGTTTAACTCTGTGTAAACATGTTTGCCCATGTTTAACTCTGTTTAGCTCTGTTTGCCTCTGTTCATCTCTTTTTAACTCTGTTTGCCTCAGTTTAATTCTGTTTAAATCTGTTTGCCTCTATTTAACTCTATTTAACTCTGTTTGCTTCTGTTTAACGCTGTTTAACTCTGTTTGCCTCTGTTTAACTCTGTTTAACTCTCTAATACTCTGTTTAACTCTGTTGAACTCTGTTTGCCTCTGTTTAACTCTGTTTGCCTCTGTTTAACTCTGTTTAATTCTGTTCAACTCTGTTCAACTCTGTTTAATTCTGTTTAACTCTGTATGGCTCTGTTAAACTCTATTTCACTCTGTTTCCCTCTGTTTGCCCCTGTTCAACTCTGTTTAACTCTTTGGAACTCTGTTTGCCTCTGTTTAACTCTGTTTAAATCTGTTTAACTCTGTTTGCCTCTGTTCAAATCTGTTGAACTCTGTTTGCTTATGTTTAACTCTGTTTAACTCTGTTCGCCTCTCTTTACCTGTGTTTAACTCTGTTTATCTCTGTTTCACACTGTTTGCCTCTGTTTAACTCTGTTTAACTCTGTTTGCCTCTGTTCAACTCTGTTTAACTCTGTTTGCCTCGGTTTAACTCTGTTTCCCTCTGTTTACATGTGTTTAACTCTGTTGAACTCTTTATATCTCTGTTCAACTCTGTTTGCCTCTGTTTCAATCCATTTGACTCTGTTTGCCTCTGTTCAACTCTTTTTAACGCTGTATGCCTCCGTCTAACTCTGTTTCACTCTGTTTCCCTCTGTTTGCCTCTGTTTCAATCTATTTAACTCTGTTTGCCTCTGTTGAACTCGGTTTAACTCTGTTTATCTCTGTTTAACACTGTTTGCCTCTGTTTAACTCTGTTTAACTCTGTTTACCTCTGTTCAACACTGTTTAACTCTGGTTGCCTCGGTTGAACTCAGTTTCACTCTGTTTGCCTCTGTTTACATGTGTTTAAGTCTGTTGAACTCTTTTTATCTCTGTTCATCTCTGTTTGCCTCTGTTTCAATCTATTTGACTCTGTTTGCCTCTGTTCAAATCTGTTTAACGCTGTATGCCTCCGTCTAACTCTGTTTCACTCTGTTTCCCTCTGTTTGCCTCTGTTTAACTCTGTTTAACTCCGTAGAACTGTTTATCTCTGTTGAACTCTGTTTGCCTCTGTTCCAATCTATTTAACTCTGTTTGCCTCTGTTTAATCCTTTTTAACTATGTTTGCCACTGTTTACCTCTATTTAAATCTGTTTGCCTCTGTTCAAATCTGTTCAAATCTGTTTGCCTCGGTTTAACTCTGTTTCACTCTGTTTCCCTCTGTTTACCTCTGTTTAACTCTTTTGAACTCTGTTTATCTCTGTTCAACTCTGTTTGCCTCTGTTTCAATCCATTTAACTCTGTTTGCCTCTGTTCAACTCTGTTTAACTCTGTATGCCTCTGTTTAACTCTGTTTCCCGCTGTTTGCCTCTGTTTAACTCTGTTGAACTCTGTATGTCTCTGTTGAACTCTGTTTGCCACTGTTTAACTCTATTTAACTCTGTTTGCCTCTGTTTAACGCTGTTTAACTCTGTTTGCCTCTGTTTAACTCTGTTTAACTCTGTATGCCTCTTTTAACTCTGTTGAACTCTGTTTGCCTCTGTTTAACTCTGTGTAAACATGTTTGCCCATGTTTAACTCTGTTTAGCTCTGTTTGCCTCTGTTCATCTCTTTTTAACTCTGTTTGCCTCAGTTTAATTCTGTTTAAATCTGTTTGCCTCTATTTAACTCTATTTAACTCTGTTTGCTTCTGTTTAACGCTGTTTAACTCTGTTTGCCTCTGTTTAACTCTGTTTAACTCTCTAATACTCTGTTTAACTCTGTTGAACTCTGTTTGCCTCTGTTTAACTCTGTTTGCCTCTGTTTAACTCTGTTTAATTCTGTTCAACTCTGTTCAACTCTGTTTAATTCTGTTTAACTCTGTATGGCTCTGTTAAACTCTATTTCACTCTGTTTCCCTCTGTTTGCCCCTGTTCAACTCTGTTTAACTCTTTGGAACTCTGTTTGCCTCTGTTTAACTCTGTTTAAATCTGTTTAACTCTGTTTGCCTCTGTTCAACTCTGTTGACCTCTGTTTGCTTATGTTTAACTCTGTTTAACTCTGTTCGCCTCTCTTTACCTCTGTTTAACTCTGTTTATCTCTGTTTAACACTGTTTGCCACTGTTTATCTCTGTTTAACTCTGTTTACCTCTGTTCAACTCTGTTTAACTCTGTTTGCCTCGGTTTAACTCTGTTTCACTCTGTTTCCCTCTGTTTACATGTGTTTAACTCTGTTGAACTCTTTATATCTCTGTTTAACTCTGTTTGCCTCTGTTTCAATCCATTTGACTCTGTTTGCCTCTATTCAACTCTTTTTATCGCTGTATGCCTCCGTCTAAGTCTGTTTCACTCTGTTTCCCTCTGTTTGCCTCTGTTTAACTCTGTTTAACTCTGTTGAACTCTGTTTGCCTCTGTTTCAATCTATTTAACTCTGTTCGCCTCTGTTTAGTTCTGTTTAACTCTGTTTGCCTCTGTTTAACTCTACTTAACTCTGTTTGCCTCTGTTTCACGCTGTTTAACTCTGTTTGCCTCTGTTTAACTCTGTTGAACTCTGATACATCTGTTCAACTCTGTTTCCATCTGTTTCAATCTATTTAACTCTGTTTGCCTCTGTTCAACTCTGTTTAACTCTGCCTGCCTTGGTTTAATTCTGTTTCACTCTGTTTCCCTCTGTTTACCTCTGTTTAACTCGGTTTAACTCTGCTGAACTCTGTTTATCTCTGTTGAAATCTCTTTGCCTCTGTTGAACTCGGTTTAAATCTGTTGAACTCTGTATATCTCCGTTGAAATCTGCTTGCCTCTCTTTCAATCTATTTAACGCTGTTTAACTTTGTTTAACTCTATTTTCCTCCATTTAACTATGTTTAACTCTGTTTGCCTCCGTTCAACTCTGTTTAACTCTATTTGCCTCTGTTTAAATCTGTTTCACTCTATTTCCCTCTGTTTCCCTCTGTTTAACTCTGTGTAACTCTGTTGAACTCTGTTTATTTCTGTTGAACTCTGTTTGCATCTGTTTCAAACTATTTAACTCTGTTTGCCTCTGTTCAACTCTGTTTCACTCTGTATGCCTCTGTTTAACTCTGTTTCACTCTGTTTCCCTCTGTTTCCATCTGTTTAACTCTGCTTAACTCTGTTGGACTCTGTTTATCTCTTTTGAACTCTGTTTGCCTCTGTTTCAATCTATTTAACTCTGTTTGCCACTTTTTAAATCTGTTGAACTCCGATTGCCTCTGTTTAACTCTGTTTAACTCTGTATGCCTCTGTTTAACTCAATTGAACACTGTTTGCCTCTGTTGAACTCCGTTTACCAATTTTGCCTCTGTTCAACTCTGTTTAACTCTGTATGCCTCTGTTTAACGCTGTTTCACTCAGTGTCAATCTGTTTGCCTCTGTTTAACTCTGTTGAACTCTGTTTAATTCTGTTTAACTCAGTTTGCCTCTGTTCAACTCTATTTAACTCTGTTTGCCTCTGTTTAACGCTGTTTAACTCTGTTTGCCTCTGTTTAACTCTGTTTCACTCAGTTTCCATCTGTTTCCCTCTGTTTAACTCTGTTAAATTCTGTTGAACTCTGCTTGCCAATGTTTAACTCTGTTTAACTCTGTTCATCTCTTTTTATCTCTGTTTAACTCTGTTTGCCTCTGTTTAACTCTGTTTAACTCTGTTTGCCTCGGTTTAACTCTGTTTCACTCTGTTTCCCTCTGTTTACCTGTGTTTAACTCTGTTGAACTCTGTTTATCTCTGTTCAACTCTGTTTGCCTGTTTTTCAATCTAATTAACTCTGTTTGCCTCTGCTTAACTCTGTTTAATTGTGTTTGCCTCTGTTCAACTCTGTTTAACTCTGTTTGCCTCGGTTTAACTCTGTTTCACTCTGTTTCCCTCTGTTTAACTCTGTTGAACTCTGTTAATCTCTGTTCAATTCTGTTTGCCTCTTTTTCAATCTATTTAACACTGTTTGCCTCTGTTCAACTCTGTTTAACCCTGTATGCCTCTGTTTCACTCTGTTTCCCTCTGTTTGCCTCTGTTTAACTCTGTTGAACTCTGTTTGTCTCTGTTGAAATCTGTTTGCCTCTGTTTAATTCTGTTTAACTCTGCTTGCCACTGTTTAAATCTATTGAACTCTGTTTCCCTCTGTTTAACGCTGTTTAACTCAGTTTGCCTCTGTTTAACTCTGTTTAGCTCTGTTTGCCTCTGTTCATCTCTGTTTAACTCTGTTTGCCTCAGTTTAATTCTGTTTAACTCTGTTTGCCTCTATTTAACTCTATTTAACTCTGTTTGCTTCTGTTTAACGCTGTTTAACTCTGTCTGCCTCTGTTTAACTCTGTTTAACTCTCTAATCCTCTGTTTAACACTGTTGAACTCTGTTTGCCTCTGTTTAACTCTGCTTGCCTCTGTTTAACTCTGTTTAACTCTCTAATCCTCTGTTTAACTCTGTTGAACTCTGTTTGATCTGTTTAACTCTGTTTGCCTCTGTTTAACTCTGCTTAACTCTGTTTGCCTCTGTTCAACTCTGTGTAACTCTGTTTAACTCTTTTTGCCTCTGTTCAACTCTGTTTAACTCTGTATGCCTCTGTTTAACTCTGTTTCACTCAGTTTCCTTCTGTTTGCCTCTGTTTAACTCTGTTTAACTCTGTTGAACTCTGTTTAATTCTGTTTAATTCTGTTTGCCTCTGTTTAACTCTAATTAAATCTGTTTGCCTTTGTTTAACGCTGTTTAACTCTGTTTGCCTCTGTTTAACTCTGTTTCACTCAGTTTCCATCTGTTTCCCTCTGTTTAACTCTGTTAAACTCTCTTGAACTCTGCTTGCCTATGTTTAACTCTGTTTAACTCTGTTTGTCTCTCTTTACCTCTGTTTAACTCTGTTTAACTCTGATTAACTCTGTTTGCCTCTGGCTAACTCTGTTTAACTCTGTTTGCCTCGGTTTACTCTGTTTCACTCTGTTTCCGTCTGTTTACCTGTGTTTAACTCTGTTGAACTCTGTTTATCTCTGTTCAACTCTGTTTTATCTCTTTTTCAATCTAATTAACTCTGTTTGCCTCTGTTTAACTCTGTTTGCCTCTGTTCAACTCTGTTTAACTCTGTTTGCCTCGGTTTATCTCTGTTGAACTCTGTTTATCTCTGTTCAACTCTGTTTGCCTCTTTTTCAATCTATTTAACTCTGTTTGCCTCTGTTCAACTCTGTTTAACTCTGTATGCCTCTGTTTAGCTCTGTTTCACTCTGTTTCCCTCTGTTTGCCTCTGTTTAACTCTGTTGAACTCTGTTGTCTCTGTTGAAATCTCTTTAACTCTGTATGCCTCTTTTAACTCTATTTAACTCTGCATCTGTTTAACGCTATTTAACTCTGTTTGCCTCTGTTTAACTCTGTTTAACTCTGTATGCCTCTTTTAACTCTGTTGAACTCTGTTTGCCTCTGTTTAACTCTGTTTAAACATGGTTGCCCATGTTTAACTCTGTTTAGCTCTGTTTGCCTCTGTTCATCTCTGTTTAACTCTGTTTGCCTCAGTTTCATTCTGTTTGCCTCTATTTAACTCTATTTAACTCTGTTTGATTCTGTTTAACGCTGTTTAACTCTGTTTGCCTCTGTTTAACTCTGTTTAACTCTGTTTAACTCTGTTTAACTCTCTAATCCTCTGTTTAACTCTGTTGAACTCTCTTTCCCTCTGTTTAACTCTGTTTGCTTCTGTTTAACTCTGTTTAACTCTGTTTGCCTCTGTTCAAATCTGTTTAACTCTGTTTAACTCTGAATGACTCTGTCTAACTCTGTTTCACTCTGTTTCCCTCTGTTTGCCCCTGTTTAACTCTGTTTAACTCTTTTGAAATCTGTTTGCCTCTGTTTAACTCTGTTTACCTCTTTTTGCCTCTGTTCAACTCTGTTTAACTCTGTATGCCTCTGTTTAACTCTGTTTCACTCAGTTTCCGTCTGTTTGCCTCTGTTTAACTCTGTTCAACTCTGTTTAATTCTGTTTAATTCTGTTTGCCTCTGTTAACTCTAATTAACTCTGTTTGCCTCTGTTTAACTGTTTCACTCAGTTTCCATCTGTTTCCCTCTGTTTAACTCTGTTGAACACTGCTTGCCTATGTTTAACTCTGTTTAACTCTGTTCGTCTCTCTTTACCTCTGTTTAACTCTGTTTAACTCTGTTTAAACTCTGTTTGCCTCTGTTCAACTCTGTTTGCCTCGGTTTTAACTCTGTTTTACTCTGTTTCCCTCTGTTTACCTGTGTTTAACTCTGTTGAACTCTGTTTATCTCTGTTCAACTCTGTTTGCCTGTTTCAATCAATTTAACTCTGTTTGCCTCTGTTCAACTCTGCTAGGCTCTGTATGCCTCTGTTTAACTCTGTTTCACTCTGTTTCCCTCTGTTTGTCTCTGTTTAACTCTGTTTAACTCTCTAATCCTCTGTTTAACTCTGTTGAACGCTGATTGCCTCTGTTTCAATCTATTTAAATCTGTTTCCCTCGTTTAATTCTGTTTAACTGTGTTTGCCACTGTTTAACTCTATTTAACTCTGTTTGCATCTGTTTAATGCTGTTTAACTCTGTTTAACTCTGTTTAACTCTGTATGAATCTTTTAACTCTGTTGAATTTCTGTTTGGCTCTGTTTAACTCTGTTTAAACATGTTTGCCCATGTTTAACACTCTTTAGCTCTGTTTGCCGCTGTTCATCTCTGTTTAACTCTGTTTGCCTCTGTTTAACTCTATTTGCCTCTATTGAACTCTATTTAACTCTGTTTGCTTCTGTTTAACGCTGTTTAAATCTGTTTGCCTCTGTTTAAATCTGTTTAACTCTCTAATCCTCTGTTTAACTCTGTTGAACTCTGTTTGCCTCTGTTTAACTCAGTTTGCCTCCATTTAACTCTATTTAACTCTGCTTGCCTCTGTTGAAATCTATTTCAATCTGTTTGCCTCTGTTTAACTGTGTTTAACTCTGTATGCCTCTGTTTAACTCTGTTTCACTCTGGTTGCATCTGTTTCACTCTGTTTAACTCTGTTCCCTTTGTTCAACTCTGTTTAACTCTGTTTGCCTCTGTTTAACACTGTTTGCCTCGGTTTAACTCTGTTTAACTCTGTTTGCCTGTCTTCAACTCTGTTTAACTCTGCTTAACTCTGTATGCGTCTGTTTAACTCTGTTTCACTCTGTTTGCCTCTGTCTTACTCTGTTTACTCTGTTTGGCTCTGTTTAACTCTGTTAACTCTGTTCGCCTCTCTTTGCCTCTGTTTAACACTGTTTAACTCTGTTTGCCTATGGTTCATCTCTGTTTAACTCAGTTTGCCTCGGTTTAACTCTGTTTCACTCTGTTTCCCTCTGCTTACCTGTGTTTAGCTTGTTGAAATCTGTTTATCTCTGTTCAACTCTGTTTGCCTCTGTCTCAATCTATTTAACTCTGTTTGCCTCTGTTCAACTCTGTTTAACTCTGTTTGCATCAGTTTAACTCTGTTTAACTGTTTGCCTCTGTTTAATTCTATTTATCTCTGTATGCCTGTTTAACTCTGTTGAACTCTGTTTGCCTCTGTTCAACTCTGTTTAACTCTGTTTAACTCTGTTTAACTCTGTTTAACTCTGTTTAACTCTGTATGCCTCTGATTAACTCTGTTTTACTCTGTTTGGGTTTAGGGACTTAGTCTCGGTGGGGGTGGGTGGGATGTGGGTTTATGGGCATAGTCTCGGGATGGGTGGGTGGATGGTGGGTTAAGGGACATAGTCTCTGCGGGGGTGGGGTGGTGTGTGTGTGTGGGTGGTGAGTTTAGGGACATAGTCTCGGGGGGGTGGGTGGATGGTGGGTTAAGGGACATAGTCTCTGCGGGGGTGGGTGGGTGTGTGTGTGTGGGTGGTGAGTTTAGGGACATAGTCTCGGGGGGGTGGGTGGGTGGGTGGTGGGTTTAGGGACATAGTCTCGGGGGTTTGGGGGGGGGTGGGTCGGTGGGTGGTGGGTTTAGGGACATAGTCTCGGGGGGGGTGGGGGGGGTGGGTGGGTGGGTGGTGGGTTTTAGGGACATAGTCTCGGGGGGGTGGGGGGGGGGTGGGTGGGTGGGTGCAGGGTTAGGGCCATAGTCTCGGGGGGGTTGGGGGGGGTGTGGGTGGGGTGGGTGGTGGGTTTAGGGACATAGTCTCGGGGGGGTGGGGGTGGTGTGGCTGGGTGGTGGGTTTAGGGATAAAGTCTCGATGGAGGTGGGTGGGGTGGGTGGGTGGGGTGGTGGGTTAGGGACATAGTCTCGGGGGGGATGGGGGGGGTGGGTGGGTGGGTGGTGGGTTTAGGGACATAGTCTCGGGGGGGTGGGGGGTGGTGTGGCTGGGGTGGTGGGTTTAGGGACAAAGTCTCGAGGGGGTGGGGGGGGTGGGTGGGTGGGGGGGGGTGAGTGGGTGTGTGTTGGGTTTAGGGACATAGTCTCGTGGGGGGTGGGGGGGGTGTTGGTTGGGTGGTTGTTGGGTTTCGGGACATAGTTTCGTCGTGTAGGGGGGTGGGAGGGGTGGGTGGTGGGTTTAGGGACATAGTCTCGGGGGCGGTGGGGGGGGGTGGGTGGGGTGGGTGGTGGGGTTTAGGGACATAGTCTCGGGGGGGGTGGGGGTGGTGGGTGGGTGGGTGGTGGGTTTAGGGACATAGTCTCGGGGTGGTGGGGGGGAGGTGGGGTGGGTGGTGGTGGGGTTTAGGGACATAGTCTCGGGGGGGTGGGGGTGGTGGGTGGGTGGGTGGTGGGTTTAGGGACATAGTCTCGGGGTGGTGGGGGGGAGGTGAGTGGGTGGGTGGTGGGTTTAGGGACATAGTCTCGGGGGGGTGGGGGTGGTGGGTGGGTGGTGTGGGGTTTAGGGACATAGTCTCGGGGGTGTGGGGGAGGTGGGTGGGTGGGTGGTGGGTTTAGGGACATAGTCTCGGGGGGGTGGGGGGGGGGTGGGTGGGTGCGTGGGTTTGGGTGGGTGGGTGGTGGATTTAGGCACATAGTCTCGGGGTGTTGGGGGGGTGGGTGGGTGGGTGTTGGGTTCAGGGACATATTCTCGGGGGTTGGGGGATGGGTGGGATGGCTGGTGGGTTTAGGGACAGTCTCGAGGGGGTGGGGGGTGGGTGGGTGGGTGGTGGGTTTAGATACATAGTCTCGGCGGGGTGGTGGCGGTAAGTGGGGGGGTGGTGGGTTTAGGGTCATAGTCTCGGGGGGGTTGAGGGTAGTGGGTTCAGGGACATAATCTCCGGGGGGGTGGGGGGTTTGGGTTTAGGGACATAGTCTCGGGTGGGGCGGTGGGGGGGGGTGGGGGGTGGGTGGGTGGGTGGTGGGTTTAGGGACATAGTCTCGGGGGTTGTGGGTGGTGGGTTTAGGGTCATAATCTCGGGGGGGGTGGGGGGTTTGGGTTTAGGGACATATTCTCGGGGGGTCGCTGGGGGGGGGGGGTGGGTGGGTGTTTGGTGTGTTAGGGACATAATCTCGGGGGGGTCGGGGGGGGTGGGTGGGTGGGTTGGTGGTGGGTTTAGGGACAAAATCTCGGTGGGGGTGGGCGGATGGGTGGGTGGGTTGTGGTTTTATGGACATAGACTCGGGGTGGGTGGGTGGGTGGTGGGTTTAGGGACATAGTCTCGGGGGGGGGGTGGGGGGGGTGGGTGGGTGGGTGGTAGGTTTATGGACATAGTCTCGGGGGGGTCGGGGGGTGGGTGGGTGGGTAGTGGGTTTGGGACATAGTCTCGGGTGGTGGGGGGTGGGTGAGTGGGTAGTGGGTTTAGGGACATAGTCTCCGGGGGGGTTGAGTGGGTGGGTGTTGGGTTTAGGGACATAGTCTCGGGGGGTGTGGGGGGGGTGGGTGGTAGGTGGGTTTAGGGACATCAGTCTCAGGGGGGGGTGGGGGGGGTGGGTGGGTGGGTGGTGGGTTTAGGGGACATAGTCTCGGGGGGTGGTGGGGGGGGTGGGTGTGTGGGTGGTGGGTTTAGGGACATTGTCTCAGGGGGGTGGGGGGGGGGTGGGTGGTGGGTGGTGGGTTTAGGGACATTTTCTCGGGGGGATGGGGGGATGGGTGGGTGGGTGGTGGGTTTATTGCCAGTCTCGGGGGGGTGGGGGGGTGGTTGGCTGGGTGGTGGGTTTAGGGACATAGTCTCGGCGGTGTGGGGGGGTGGATGGGTGAGTGGTGGGTTTAGGGACATAGTCTCGGGGGGGTGGGGGTGGTGTGGGTGGGCGGTGGGTTTAGGGACACAGTCTCGCTGGGGTTGGGGGGTGGTGGTTGGTGGGGTGGTGGGTGGTGGGTTTAGGGACTTAGACTCGGGAGGGGTGGGGTGGCTGGGTGGGTGGGTGCTAGGTTTAGGGGACATAGTCTCGGGGGGGTGGGGGGGGGGTTGGGTGGGTGAGTGGTGGTTGAGGGACATAGTCTCGGGGGGTTGGAGGTGGTGGGTTTTGGGACATAATCTCGGGTGGGGTGTGGGGGGGTGGGTTTAAAGACATAGTCTCGGGGGGGCGGTGGGGGGGGTGTGGGTGGGTGGTGGGTTTAGGGACACAGTCTCGGGGGGGTGGGGAGGGTGGGTGGTGGGGTTTAGGGACACAGTCTCGGGGGATGGGGGGTGTGGGTGGGTGGGTGGTGGGTTTAGGGACATAGTCTCGGGGGGGTGGGGGTGTGGGTGGTGGGTGGTGGGTTTAGGGACATAGTCTCGGGGTGGTGGGGGGGGTGGTGCTGAAATCCAAATAGAGATTTGCACAATTCTTTCTGTATCTGCTCAACCAAATTTGTTCAACTGGAGATAACAAGATGTTTTGATCATTCACTTCAGTCCTT